>JBBPBX010016358.1:0-27500 GCA_038048925.1 Garcialebias charrua
CACACATCCTTGTGGGGCCCCTGTGTTCAATGTGATGGTGCTAGATGTGTTACTCCCGATCCGTACTGTCTGTGGTCTCCCGGTCAGGAAGTCTAGCAGCCAGTTACACATTGAGGTGTTCAGCCCCAGACTGTCCAGTTTAAGGATGAGCTGTTGGGGGATGATGGTGTTGAATGCCGAGCTGAAGTCGATGAACAGCATTCTAACATAAGAGTCCTTCGTGTCCAGATGTGTGAGAGCTGTGTGGAGGGCAGAGGAGATGGCATCGTCGGTTGAGCGATTAGGTCGGTATGCAAATTGGAAGGGATCCAGGGAGGCAGGGAGGACAGATGTGATGCTTTTCATGACTAGCCGTTCAAAGCACTTCATCAGGATGGGGGTGAGTGCTACTGGGCGATAGTCATTGAGGCATGCGGGCGTTGCCTTCTTTGGGACAGGGATGATGGTGGTGGCTTTGAAACAGGTGGGGACGATGGCCTGGCTTAGTGAGATGTTAAAGATGTCCGTGAAGACCGCTGCGAGTTCCCCTGCACAGTCCTTCAGCACACGACCAGGTATGTTGTCAGGACCAGAGGCCTTCCGGGCGTTAATCTTGATGAATGATCGCCTTACGCTGTCTGAGGACAGCGCCAGCACCTGGCCATCAGGAGAGGGGGGGAATTTATGTGCAGGTGTGCTGTTACTTGCCTCAAACCGAGCGAAGAACTCATTCAGTTCATTCAGCGTAGAGGTTGAGCTGTCACAGGTCTGGGGGGGGGTTGTAGTCTGTGATGGTCTGTATTCCCTGCCACAGACTGCGTGTATCCTTGCTGTCCTTGAAACGGTGAGCTATTTTCCTGGAATACTGCTCCTTGGCCTCACTGATGCCCTGGGTCAGGTTCTTTCTGGCTGCCTTCAGGCCCACCTGATCTCCCGCTTTGAAGGCAGCATTCCTGGCTTTCAGGAGTCTGTGAACCTCAGCTGTCAGCCATGGCTTCTGATTAGCCCGAACAGTGATGGTTTTGAGGTTGGTAACATCATCAATGCACTTGGCGATGTATGAACATACAGTGTCTGAGTACTCCTGGAGACATGTGTTGTTGTTTGTGGTAGCAGCTTCTTTGAACATACCCCAATCTGTGGTGTCAAAACAGTCCTGGAGTGCCTCTGAAGACCCCTCTGGCCACACTCGTATCTGCTTGCGGACTGGTTTTGTGACTTTCACCAGCGGCCTGTATGCTGGCTTTAGCATAACACAGATATGGTCAGAAGCACCAATGTGGGGGAGGGGGAGGGCTCTGTAGGCATTTTTCATGGTGGTGTAAACTTGGTCCAGTGTGTTGTTTCCTCTTGTTGCAAAGTTTATGTTTTTGTATGTTTTTGGAAATACACTCTTTAAATCTGCATGGTTGAAATCACCAGCCGTGATGAGAAAAGCATCAGGATGGGCTGTTTGTTGCTCACTGATGTGCAGATATAGTTCATTCAAAGCCTCACTTCTAACTTTGCTGTTGGAGCTTGGAGGGATATATACAGCAACAATCAAAACAGCTGTAAACTCCCTCGGTAAATAGAACGGTCTGCATTTAATAGTCATGAACTCCACTAAATGTGAGCAGTGTTTGTAGACCACAGCAGCATCCAGGCACCATGCTTTGTTGATGTAAACACAGAGCCCCCCTCCCCTTGTCTTACCTCCCTCGGGGGTTCGGTCCGCTCTGTAGCATGTTAGCTCCCCTAGCTGGACAGCATGGTCCGGAACGTTGTTGTTGAGCCACGTTTCCGTGAATACAAACACACAGCAGTCTCTCACAGTCTTTTGTGTCGTTCGTAGCAGGCGTATATAATCCAGTTTATTGTCCAAGGAGCGCACGTTAGCCAAAACCATGGATGGGATCGCCGGTTTGTGTGGGCTAGCTGCTAGCCTAGCTCTGACACCTCCGCGTTTACCCCGCTTCTGTTTTCTGTCACGCCGCTTGTGGCGTTTCCACGGCGGGCGCGAAGAAGGGAGGCTCAGGGCCGGCTTCCGCTTTCTGTCCAGCCGCTTGTGGCGCTTCCACGGCGGCCGCGAAGAAGGGAGGCTCAGGGCCGGCTTCCGCTTACTGTCCAGCCGCTTGTGGCGCTCCCACGGCGGGCGTGATGAATTGAGGCTCGGGGCTGGCTTCCAGAGCAGGCCGCAGTCACGAAACTCGTTTAGCTTCTCTTCCAGCTCACGTAGCTTCTCCTGGAGGTCACTGTTTATTCCCAAATGAGCGGTTTTTCCGACATCAAGCAGGAACTCACGGCTATACTTGCGTTCTTGAACACGTAAACATGACGAAGACGTGCCGGCACATTGCGGCATGCAGGACAAAGAAGACGAAAACACCGTGTTGTCGGGAGAGAGAGAAGCCGTAGCCTTTGCACGCGCCGCCATCTTGTTAAAAAAAAACAAAAAAACATCCATGATGTAACCAGCCACATGCGTGTCGAGGGGGCACGCCGGTTCTCCTGGTCCGGAGCGCTTCGTGGAAAAAATTTTATGGATAGAGGAGACAGCCCACGCAATTAAATCCATGTTCCAAATTGCTTCGAGTGAGCACTGAAGAGTTGCAGACGAGACAAAAGTGCAAAAGCAGGGAGGAGGAAAACTGAGACCTGATCTAAACAAAGAGTGATGACACCAGTGGAACAATAACGACAACAATAGGCAATCATAAAATATATAATTTGTCAGTTAATATCAATTACCTGTGGTAGCCATTTTGAATTGGATTGATCCCAAAAGTTAGTCAGTTGTAAATGTACATTTACAATAATTGATAAAAAAAAGTTGCATTAAAATCTGTCCAGTGATTCACAAGATATTTTGCTAACAGACCAACAGCGCAGTCTCCAACAGTTCATGCGGTAAAACTTTACAATAAGGTACAACATTTTTTTTTTTTTAACTACTGGGGAACTGGGAAGAGTCGTCGGGAGACAGGACAGCCCCCAGAAACCATCTAATGTCCAGCAAACTGGTAGGTCCACTTAAGGAGTATACTGCTTTGCAGGGAAACAGTTTACTTGATGCTCCTCAGACTGATGAAGCCCTCTGGATAGAGGGTGAAACGTCTCTAGAAAACAAAAACAAAAAGAAACTGTCTAGATGACCTGACTGAGCATTATTGGATTTGCAGAGAGTGGTGAAAGCTGCACAGAAGTCTGTTGGAGTCAGTCTCCTCACCATCACAGACATTTACACCTCCAGATGCAGGAAGAGGGCCACCTGCATCATGAAAGACCCCACTCACCCAGCACACTCACTCTTTGCCCCACTCCCCTCAGGACGGAGGTTGAGGAGCATCAAATGTAGAACCACTAGACTGAGGAACAGCTTCTACCCTGAGGCTGTTAGACTCATGAATAAATAAATAATAAGAATAATCACTGCAAAATATCACATCATGCTGATGCTGATCTGTTTTCTTGTTGCTGTGTTCATCTGTGTTCATCTGTGACCATCTGCTCATACAGACTCATGTTCGTGCTGCTGTTTATAATGATGTTTTTCCACTACATTAGGGCTTAGTGTATTACTAGTTGATGTTTTTCTTAGTTAATTCTAGATGTTATTACTGTTTTTCTCTTGCATTTGTTGTTGGATGTAACTGGGACCCTGTGTACATAATCTCGTTTTCATCACATGTACCACATGCGGTGCAAATGACAATAAAGACTCTCTGATCTTGAATATGAACACAACAAAGGAGATGATTGTAGATTTCTGGAGAAACAGGAACAGGTCCAAATACTATTTCCATCATGGGAGAAGAAGTGGAGGTGGTGGAGAAGTATAAATACCTTGGGGTTCACCTGGACAACAGACTGGACTGGAGATGCAACAGTGAAGCGTCTACAAGAAGGGACATATCAGACTGTACTTCTTGAGGAAGATGAAGTCTTTCAGTGTTTACAGCAAGATGCTGCATATCTTCTATAAGTCTGTTGTAGAGAGAGCTGAGAGCACATGCGGTGCAAATGACAATAAAGACTCTCTGACTCTGACTTTGACTCTGACTCTGATCATACCAAGTACTTATAGTGAGGAACCAATCATTACTTAATCACTACCTGACCATTACCTACTGGTTTGTTCTGGTAACAAACCAGTAGTCCCCTAATACGGCTTGGCTGTGTGTTCCCTAGTAATTATGGGTTTATTACCCATTAGCTCCTGACTTGTTCCTCTTTACGCCAAAAATACACTACATGCGGTCCGCCCCGCTCCGCAGGTCGCAGCTGAGCGTCTCAAACTCCAGTTTCCACTTCCTCCGCTCAGCTCAGGTCCGCCTGCATGCGCCGCTCCGAGACGCATGCGCGGGATTTGCGGGATCGCGCGATAAATCAAGTGATAAATAAGTAAGTCAGAACAAAACAATTCATTCGGTGGAAGAAGGAGAACAACAGTAGAGACTGCTGCCTTGATCTTCTCTCGTAAATGAGCGACAGGACATGGTTTGAGCAACAGGAAGTGATGTATTACATTTCAGAATAAAATACTTTATTTATTTATTTATTTCTTGTATTGCGTTTGTAGGCGTAGTCATAAATGATAGTTTGAAAGCATTTTTGTACAAATAAATCCGTATAGAGCTAGGATTAGTCCGCCCGTGGTGATTTTATTTTGTAAATACGGAAGTTGTGCTCGTTCCTTTTCCTGTTGGTGCGACGTAATCTTCAAAAGTTGACTCCGCACAGCTCCGGCGTCCGGCAGAAATAGAAAAATTTCTAATTTTGACGGACTGCCGTCCGCTCTCCCGCTGCTCGCCGCCGCCGTGCGGAGCCAGTGTAAACTCTGTCATTGATTATAATGGGTGCGTATTTGCTGCGGAGGTCGGACCGGAGCGGGGCGGAGCCGGAACGCATGTAGTGTATTTTTGGCGTTAGTTTCTTTGATAACTACCCATTAGTTCTTGATTAGTTCCTCTTCATTTACAAGGTAACTAACCAGTAGTCCCCTAATAAGTTTTAACTGTGTTCACCAGTAAGTACTGGTTAACTACTCATTAGCTTCTGATGTGTTCCTGAGGCGTTCCCCAGTAGTTAATAAAATTTTGTGTACCTTGTAAAGTGTTACTGTTCATGCTGAAGTATTGAGAAAATAGCTGTAAGTTGCACTTGTATGGGAGTTACTACCACACCAATTTATTTATGCGTGTGTTTCTGCATTTCTGTTGACTGTGGTGGCTTTTGAATCACAATGACTCCAAACGTTAGGTACAACTGACAAAAATACGTGCACATGACAACCCACACCCACACACAAAGGGTGGCAGGTGATAATAAAGATAACTCAAAATGTTACGATTGACTACTACATCTACAACATTTGAGACGTTTAATTTTGTTTTCAGTCTTTTTAGCTCGTTTTCCCACCTAAAGCTGCGTTAACTGGCCCAGTTCAGCCAAAACACCGTGAGAAATGTGTTCCTGGCAGGAATCAAATGGAAACATCACGCTGCTTCCCACAGGTGTAAATGAACCGTGGTAACACCCGTGTCAAATGCAGGTATACGTCTCACTGTAGATGCTCACAGCCGCTGCATCTTTTTGTGGCTCACTGAGCAAAGGCAGCACAATTTCTGACACCGTGGAAATGAAAAACGAGAGCTAAGCACACCTGATTCAAACAGAAGAGGATTTGGGAAAGCGTCATTTAGGCCTGATTTTCTGCCTGCACTTCACCCCTTTCTGTCCAACACATTACATGTGATTTACTGAATTTGAGATACTCAGGAAGGAAAATACTTACATATGGTTATTATCTCGACGACTCAACCACTCTGTACAAATATAGAAGTAAAAATTGCTGTGATAGGAGCTAAGAGTCATTCAAAACACATGCTTTGAGAGTGTCAAGTGAAGTCACAAGGTTTTTTAAATTTTTATTTTCAAGGTTTGACCAAAATGGATATAATGACGTCATTTCTCAACATACGACAATCATAGTTTAAACATTTGGAATGAAAGGTAGAAGGAGAAATGGATTCATTCATTCATTCAACCTTTATTTAGTCAGGTAAATCTTTTGAACCTCAATGGGCTCATTTACGAAAGCGACCTGCTAAAACTAAAGAACAATGAACAGCAGTGGTATAATTTCCTTAAACAATAAACAATAAACAAACAAACAATAAACAATAGAAAACAAAAGAGAGAAAAAAAAAAAAAAAGAAAGTTTTTTTTTTTTTTTTACAAAGTATCAAAAAACTAGCAAAACATTATAAGGTAGACGTATAAAATCAAAGACAGGAACATATCTGCATTGGTTTTTGCCAGGATTCCAACAGATTCTGAAAACCATTACGATAATAAACCAACGATAAACCAACGATAATTAGAAGAAATGCTAGTTCTTTGATAAAAAAACAAAAAACAAAACATGATTGACTGCAAGTCAAAGTGTTTTCCAAAACTTTAACTGTGCTCTTTTAAAGGTCTAACTTTAAGTATTTTATAATGTAATTACCCTATTTTCCTTATAGCAAAGATGTGTCTGAGCTTAACCGTTCCTTAAAAAATGCACGTAATTGTCAAATCAGCTGGATTTAAAAAAGTAGTTTCGCCATGTGCACGCGCAGCGAGCGGATACGCTTCATTTCTTTAAAATTTAGCTAAATAAACGCTTTAAAATATATATTTGTTAGCTGACATTGTAGCAAAAGTGTTCCTGAGCTTAACCGTTACTTAATAAATTCAAGTAATGGTCAAATCTGCTGGATTTGATTTGTTTCACTTTGACGTCTTCCAAACGGTCGCAAAAATAAATTGTAAATTAATCAAATTTTAGCTTAAACATCTCCTACAGCTAATGGTTGTAAATATCCATCCAGTGATTACTTTCTGTAAGTTTCATCAAAATCTGTCGTGTGGTTCTTGACCTATTTTACTAACAAACACTAGTTCAGAGCTCCAGAGTTCAGGAGGCCGGGCTGCGACAGAGTGAGTCTGAGCAGAGGAGGCTTCTGTCGGACACATGAGCTGGGAACGGTCGGTGGACCCTAGCGGCCGAAAGTGGTACTGCTCCATTTTTTTCATCAGAATGAATGGAAACGGTCATATCTCAGCCAAAAATTGGTCTAAACATATGGGAAAAAATCCATAAATATGTCACTTCGCCCCATAAGTCGCAGGACATGAAAATTAGTTAAAAAAACTGCGACTTATAGGCAGGAAAATACGGTAGTACAGCATGGATCGTCCCACAAGGAAAACTAGGAGAACATCATAACGTAAGATCTTAAACAACAATAAAACTCAGTTGTTCAGCTTGAAAGTCATGAGTCTAGCACCTCCATGTGATGTAGCAGTCAATGTGCCAATTAACACAAAATTCTACAGAAGAAATTGTCTGTGGGCGCAAATCAATAGATTCAATTCTTGTGCTGCTGAACACGGTTTTGCCGTGAGACTGGGTTATTTATTGACATCTATTTTCAGTTTTAAAGATGGCTTCTGAGCCTGTTGGGAAGAATCAATACCAGACCATTCTCAGATTCTCAATCCATATCTGCGGCTGGACTGACTGAGGCAGTCTAAAATGTTCATGTTCAACCACATGTATGTGCCATGCTAATGATCAATGTTTTCAAAGATCCTGAAGTCACTTTTCTGAAGATGTATTCTTGTTTTGGGGGGTTAATATTTTCAAGGTTTGATCAGAACAGCTAACACTCTATGAATACATAAAAGTGTAAATTAAAGGTTGGATCCTTATCCTTCAGATGAGAATAATAATTTGTCAGGATCTAATTGTGGAACACAGTGGTTCTATGTAACCTTACTTTTCATTGAACCTAAACTGATTTCACGCCATCAATCCCAGCTCATGCATGCTCCCTGCTGGATGAGTGTTTTTTTTAATGAATGGATGAAGACAGAAGTGATGAGTTTTAAAGAAAACCTAAACTAAACTTATGAAGCTAAGAAAAACAAAAGATGATGTGTCATCAGACACAAAGCTAATCTCAGCACGACTCACTGGATTAAGGACCAGGACAACAGATCCTGAGTGAACGGAGGATCAGGGACAGAAGACAAATAATGCCAGGCTCAACTGTCGAGGTCTAAATAAATTGGAACTAATGAACCAAACTAGAAACACGTGAGCTGAAAACAACAGGAAAAGGTGAGAGTGGGCAGATAAGATCAATAAAGAGAAAATCTGAACTGATGACGATGATTGGGTAAAGACAAGAACAGTGGTCCCTCGTTTATCGCGGGGGATCTTTACCCTGAAGCCCTGCGATACGTGAAAAACCGCAAAGTAGGAATATAAGTACAGCATGCATGCCATTTCAGCTCCCTGCCTCCTCTGCTCTTTGCCACCTGCAAGCGCTCCTGGCCACGCCCACTTCTCCACTCTGCATGAAGAGCAGCTGATCAGCTGCAGGAGAAAGCTTATCCTGCCGTGTGGGCTGCACAAAGTTGCAACAGGAGCTAAATAACTTAAAATAATTATTTAAAAATAGAAACTACATGCCGATTGTGCGGCTCATCCATCAGTCAGCCAATTGTGTGTCATGCCCACTCTTATTTTGAAAAACCACGATAGAGCGAGTCCATGCTAAACGAACAGCGAAGTAGCGAGGGACTACCGTATTATCCGGAATATAGGTCGCTTTCTCCAATTATTGCCAAAAAATTGGAAAAATACATATATAGGTTGCACCTACGTCACCGCTGAGTCAACCCGGAAATGTCGGGGAGTGTTTAGCTCTGCTGCAAATGTCTGCCACAGGAGGCTTTTAAGAAGATTCACACTTAAAAACAATTATTTGTTTGATACAAATTATAGCAAATATGTGTCTGAGCTGAACTTTTCCTTAATAAATGAACGTACCGGTAATTGTGAAATGAGCTGGATTAAAAAATTTGCTTCGCTACGTCTGATGAAACAAAACGTGCATGCGCAGCACCAGACATGCAGTTGCAGTGAACAGACCTGTATGTACCGGTATTTTAATTTTAGCAGGATAAACACCTAAAAAAAATATATATTTGTTAGCTGAATATATATGTTAGTGTGTCTCAGTTTAATTTTGGTGATAAAAAAAAGTGATAAAAAGCCATAAATAGGTTGCACCTAAATATAGGTTGCAGGGCATGCAAAATAGACAAAAAGCTGCAACCTATATTCCGGAAAATACGGTACTTAACATGAAATCAAACAGAGATCCCAGAATACAGAAAACTAAACAAAATGAACTAATCCTGATCTAGAAACAAATATCAAAAACTGTTAAAGAATAGGCCAATCCTCACTTTGCACCTACCTCGTCCCTGGATCTCCACTGGCGTGCTGTAAGGTGTACACACATTGTCACACCTCAGAGTTGGAGCTTTGCCACGACCTAATGGACCCCGATCAGCATGAGGAGAGAACACTGGCAAAGACAGAGTGAAACAGTGAAGGCCCGAGGCGTCCGCAGGGTGGAACAGGGCAGTTTCTGGAAAGGCTGCGCGCAGAAAAATTGAAGAGCCATTTTCACGCCACATTAAATTACACCAGCCTTCCTCTGTTGGAAGTACATCCAGACAGAGAAGCCGTGCCTCTGTTGCAAAGGCTAATAATCAACGCAATGGACTTATTACCCGGCACTACATTTCACAGGCCCGAGCTAGACAGCATCAAAGAAAGGGAAAGGGAGGGGAGGGGGAGGAGGGTAGGCATGAATACCAATGGATTGTAGCAAACGCTGCTGCCTTCAGTTCAGCCTCGTCCTTTTTATTTGCTTAAACTCAACCCTAAGGGATGTCTGGATAATAGGATCAAAGCTGCAGGGGCGATGCACAAAATGATTTGCAAAATGAGATTGTCCATTACTGTACTTTTTGAAGTATTTCCAGTAATGTGATAACAGGAGCCGGTGTGGAGCATGTGGATCTTCATCTTTACATCGCTTTGTCATTAACACTGCTCTAAATGCATTCCACGACTGTAACTCGGGGCTACGTCACGGTGTCACTTCCAAACTGTGTGAGTACATTAACAGTGTCTGAGAGGCACCATTAGAAGCAGGAAGTGTTAGGAATGTTATCCAAAGATTATGTTCAGACCTCTCTGTTACACAAGCCTCAAGGAAATGTGATTTGTAAAAAAGATGATAGCTGACACCGGTGCTTGGATTACACACCAGAAGCAACCTGTCTGCATTGTGTGTTGTCATTATTTGTAGAATAAACCACACAAGAATGGTCAAAGATAATTAATACTCTAAAACAGATGTGGGCAACATGTGGCTGGAGGGCCAAAAGTAGCCCTTGGACAATCTCTATTGGGGCCCCCAATAACCTTAACTGAGAAGAAGACAATTTTTAAATAAGTTGACAAAAACCTGCAATTTATCAGGCAAAGTTAAGAAAGCCTAAATTAAACATCTTGGACAAATATGTTAAAATGTTTGGATTATGACGTGCAAAACATTTTAAAGTCATATTTCCAGAACTCCACTGAACCATAAAGACACCAAAAAGCAAGCATATAATCCCTTTTTGCATTTTTAAGCTTAAAAATTTGTCACAAAAGCCACTTTACAGAAATATGTCTTATTTTCTCAGACATTTCTATTAAACATGCTACAACAAGGAATAGCCTGGGGAAAGGCTTCCAGATTATTTATATTTACCCCCCACACACACACACACACACACACAAATAAATAAATAAATAAATAAAAATCACAACTACGGTAATTCTCCGTGCAGATCCAACAACGATCAGCCAGGTCATTTGGACAAGTTATTATTATTTATTTATTTTTTTGCTGGGAAGTTTTGTTCTTCATCCAAAAGACTTCTTCAATCTGAGGAGCCATCAAACAAACTGCTTCCCACAAAACAGCATTCTTCATGGTGGGGAAAAACAGTTCACTGGTTCTAAGATGAACTCCAGGGCCCCCCTCTCCCCTGTCAACTCCTTTGAGGTAGTCATGCCAAACTGGTCACGTTGGCAGTAGAAGTGCCTTCTAGTGACCAATAGAAGGCACTTCTAGTGGTCTGGGGCCCGCCCTCTCCCCCGAGGCCCACTCGAGGTAGAGTGCGGGCCCTGGAGGCCATCGTACCACCGGCACACTTTTTTCCACTATGGAGTTTGTTGTTGGTGGGAATCAGTTTGTTTGGTGTCTCCGCTACAATGGCCCTGGGGTGTAAATTAACATTTGAAAAAACTTAATTACATTATAAAAAACAGAATTACATTAAGCCAAAGTGGAAGTGGCCGAAGCGGAAGTGTAAAAACAGATTTACATCTGAAAAAAAACATTAGAAAAAAACTGGAATTAATGTAATTCAGTTTTTAATTACGTTTCTTCAAATTTAATTCCAGCCTCTTCAGCGTCAGCCACTTCCACTTTGGCTTAATGTAATTTCGTTTTTTCAAATGTGATTCTGGCCACTTCGGCTTTGGCCACTTCCATTTCAGCTATTTCTGCTTTGGCCACTTCTCATCCATCCATCCATCTTCTTCCGCTTATCCGGGGTCGGGTCGCGGGGGTAGCAGCCTAAGTAGGGAGGCCCAGACTTCCCTCTCCCCAGCCACTTGGAGCAGCTCCTCTGGGGGAATCCCAAGGCGTTCCCAGGCCAGCCGAGAAACATAGTCCCTCCAGCGTATCCTGGGTCTTCCTCTGGGTCTCCTCCCGGTGGGACATGCCCGGAACACCTCACCAGGGAGGCGTCCAGGAGGCATCCTAACCAGATGCCCGAGCCACCTCAACTGGCTCCTCTCGATGTGGAGAAGCAGCGGCTCTACTCCGAGTCCCTCCCGGATGACTGAGCTTCTCACCCTATCTCTAAGGGAGAGTCCAGACACCCTGCGGAGAAAACTCATTTCAGCCGCTTGTATCCGAGATCTTGTTCTTTCGGTCATAACCCAAAGCTCATGACCATAGATGAGGGTGGGAACGTAGATCGATCGGTAAATTGAGAGCTTTGCCTTTTGACTCAGCTCTCTCTTCACCACGACAGACCGGTACAGCGCCCGCTTCACTGCGGACGCTGCACCTATCCGCCTATCGATCTCACGCTCCAGTTTTCCCTCATTCGTGAACAAGATCCCGAGATACTTAAACTCCTCCACTTGGGGCAGGACCTCCTCCCCGACCCGGAGAGGGCATGCTACCCTTTTCCGGCTCAAGACCATGGCCTCGGATTTGGAGGAACTGATCCTCATCCCGGCCGCATCACACTCGGCTGCAAACCGCTCCAGTGAAAGTTGTAAATCACGAACTGATGAAGCCAGTAGGACCACATCATCTGCAAAAAACAGAGAAGCGATTCTAAGGTCACCAAAACGGATCCTCTCAACACCTTGGCTGCGCCTAGAAATTCTGTCCATAAAAGTTATGAACAGAATCGGTGACAAAGGGCAACCTTGGCGGAGTCCAACTCTCACCGGAAACGAGCCTGACTTACTGCCGGCAATGCGGACCAAGCTCTGACACCGGTCGTACAGGGACCTAACAGCCCTTATCAAAGGGCCTGGTACCCCATACTCCCGGAGTACCCCCCACAGAACCCCCCGAGGGACGCGGTCGAATGCCTTCTCCAAGTCCACAAAGCACATGTAAACTGGTTGGGCAAACTCCCACGCACCCTCCAGGACCCTGCTGAGGGTGTAGAGCTGGTCCAGTGTTCCACGACCAGGACGAAAACCACACTGCTCCTCCTGAATCCGAGGTTCGACTATCCGACGGACCCTCCTCTCCAGAACCCCTGAATAGACCTTACCAGGGAGGCTTAAGAGTGTGATCCCCCTATAGTTGGAACACACCCTACGGTCCCCCTTTTTAAATAGGGGAACCACCACCCCAGTCTGCCAATCCAAGGGAACTGCCCCCGATGTCCACGCGATATTGCAGAGTCGCGTAAGCCAACACAACCCTACAACATCCAGAGCCCTAAGGAACTCCGGGCGAATCTCATCCACCCCCGGAGCCTTGCCACCGCGGAGCTTTTTAACCACCTCGGCGACCTCAGCACCAGAGATCGGAGAACCCGACCCAAAGTCCCCAGGCTCTGCTTCCTCAGTGGAAGACGTGCCAGTAGGATTGAGGAGGTCTTCGAAGTATTCCGCCCACCGACTCACAACATCCCGAGTTGAGGTCAGCAGCACGCCACCTCCACCATAAATGGTGTTGGTCTCGTACCTCTTTCCCCCCCTGAGACGCCGGATGGTGGACCAGAATCGCCTCGAAGCCGTACGGAAGTCATTCTCCATGGCCTCTCCGAACTCCTCCCACGCCCGAGTTTTTGCCTCAGCAACCACCCGAGCCGCATGCCGCTTGGACTGCCGGTACCTATCAGCTGCTTCCGGGGTCCCACAAGCCAAAAAGGCCCAATAGGACTCCTTCTTCAGCCTGACAGCATCCCTCACTGCCGGTGTCCACCACCGGGTTCGAGGGTTGCCACCACGACAGGCACCAACAACCTTGCGGCCACAGCTCCGATAAGCTGCCTCGACAATAGAGGCGCGGAACACGGCCCACTCGGACTCCATGTCCCCCGCCTCCCTTGGAACGTGTTCAAAGCTCTCCCGGAGGTGGGAGTTAAAGCTCCGTCTTACGGGAGACTCTGCCAGACGTTCCCAGCAGACCCTCACAATACGTTTGGGTCTGCCAGGTCTGACCGGCATCCTCCCCCACCATCGGAGCCAACTCACCACCAGGTAGTGGTCAGTTGACAGCTCCGCCCCTCTCCTCACCCGAGTGTCCAAGACATGCGGCCGCAGATCAGATGAGACGACAACAAAGTCGATCATCGAACTGCGACCTAGGGTGTCCTGGTGCCAAGAGCACATATGGACACCCTTATGCTTAAACATGGTGTTCGTTATGGACAATCCATGACGAGCACAGAAGTCCAATAACAGAACACCACTCTGGTTCAGATCAGGGGGGCCGTTCCTCCCAACCACACCCCTCCAGGTCTCACTGTCATTGCCCACGTGAGCGTTGAAGTCCCCCAGTAGAACAAGGGAGTCCCCAGGAGGCGCACTCTCCAATACCCCCTCCAAGGACTCCAAAAAGGGTGGGTAGTCTGAGCTGCCGTTTGGTGCATAGGCACAAACAACAGTCAGAGCCCGTCCCCCCACACGTAGGCGAAGGGAGGCTACCCTCTCGTTCACCGGGGTGAACCCCAACGTACAGGCACCAAGATGGGGGGCAACCAGTATGCCCACTCCTGCTCGGCGCCTCTCACCAGGGGCAACTCCAGAGTGGAAGAGTGTCCAACCCCTCTCAAGGAAACTGGTTCCAGAGCCAGAGCCATGCGTTGAGGTGAGTCCGACTATTTCTAGTCGGAACCTCTCAACCTCACACACTAGCTCAGGCTCCTTCCCCACCAGAGAGGTGACATTCCATGTCCCAATGGCCAGCTTCTGTAGCCGAGGATCAGACCGCCAGGGTCCCCGCCCTCGGCCACCACCCATCTCACATTGCACCCGACCCCTTTGGCCCCTCCCACAGGTGGTGAGCCCATGGGAAGAACTTCTGATTTGGCCTAATCTAATTCTGTTTTTTTTTTCAAATGTAATTTCATAAAAATAAAAAAAGTGATTCCGGCTTCTTCCGCTTCGGCTACTTCCGTTTCAGCTATTTCTGCTTTGGCCACTTCTGCTTTGGCTTAATCTAATTCTGTTTTTTCAAATGTAATTCCAAATATTCAAATGTTATTCCGGCCTCTTCCGCTTCAGCCACTTCCACTTTGGCTTAACGTACTTCCGTTTTTTCCAAATGTGATTCTGGCCACTTCGGATTTGGCCACTTCCGTTTCAGCTATTTCTGCTTTGGCGACTTCGGCTTTAGCTTAATCTAATTCTGTTTTTTCCAATGTAATTCAATTTTATAAAAATGTGAATCTGGCCACTTCCACTTCGGCTACTTCCGTTTCAGCTACTTTTGCTTTGGCCACTTCTGCTTTGGCTTAATCTAATTCCGTTTTTTCAAATGTAATTCCATGTTTTCAAATGTGATTCCAGCCACTTCCGCTTCGGCTACGTCCGCTTCGGTTACTTACGCTTTGGCTTAATGTAATGCGTTATTTTCAAATGTCATTCCAAAATTTCAAATGTGATTCCAGCCTCTTCCGCTTCAGCCACTTCCACTTTGGCTTAATGTACTTCCGTTTTTTCAAATGTGATTCTGGCCACTTCGGCTTTGGCCACTTCCGTTTCAGCTACTTCTGCTTTGGCCACTTCGGCTTTAGCTTAATCTAATTCTGTTTTTTCAAATGTAATTCCATGTTTTCAAATGTGATTCCAGCCACTTCCGCTTCGGCTACGTCCGCTTCGGTTACTTACGCTTTGGCTTAATGTAATGCGTTATTTTCAAATGTCATTCCAAAATTTCAAATGTGATTCCAGCCTCTTCCGCTTCAGCCACTTCCACTTTGGCTTAATGTACTTCCGTTTTTCAAATGTGATTCTGGCCACTTCGGCTTTGGCCACTTCCGTTTCAGCTACTTCTGCTTTGGCCACTTCGGCTTTAGCTTAATCTAATTCTGTTTTTTCAAATGTAATTCCATTTTGAAAAAATGTGATTCTGGCAACTTCCGCTTCGGTTACTTCCGCTTTGGTTACTTACACTTTGGCTTTATGTATTTCCGTTTTACAAATGTGATTCTGGCCACTTGGGCTTTGGCCACTTCCGTTTCAGCTATTTCTGCTTTGGCCACTTCTGATGTGGCTTAATCTAATTCTGTTTTTTTTTTCAAATGTAATTTCATAAAAATAAAAAAAGTGATTCCGGCCACTTCCGCTTCGGCTACTTCCGTTTCAGCTACTTCTGCTTTGGCCACTTCTGCTTTGGCTTTATCTAATTCCGTTTTTTCGAATGCAATTCCATGTTTTCAAATGTGATGCCGGCCACTTCCGTTTCGGCTACTTCCGCTTTGGCTTAATGTAATTCAGTTTTTTCAAATGTAATTCCAAATGTTCAAATGTGATTCCGGCCTCTTCCGCTTAAGCCACTTCCACTTAAGCCACTTCCACTTTGGCTTAACGTACTTCCGTTTTGTCCAAATGTGATTCTGGCCACTTTGGATTTGGCCACTTCCGCAGCTATTTCTGCTTTGGCGACTTCTGCTTCAGCTTAATCTAATTCTGTTTTTTCCCAATGTAATTCCATTTTGCAAAAATGTGAATCCGTCCACTTCCGCTTCGGCTACTTCCGTTTCAGCTACTTCTGCTTTGGCCACTTCTGCTTTGGCTTAATCTAATTCTGTTTTTTCAAATGTAATTCCATGTTTTCAAATGTGATTCCAGCCACTTCTGCTTCGGCTACGTCCGCTTCGGTTACTTACGCTTTGGCTTAATGTAATGCTGTATTTTGAAATGTCATTCCAAAATTTCAAATACGATTCCGGCCTCTTCCGCTTCAGCCACTTCCACTTTGGCTTAATGTACTTCCGTTTTTTCAAATGTGATTCTGGCCACTTCGGCTTTGGCCACTTCTGTTTCAGCTACTTCTACTTTGGCCACTTCGGCTTTGGCTTAATCTAATTCTGTTTTTTCAAATGTAATTCCATTTAAAAAAATGTGATTCTGGACACTTCCGCTTCAGTTACTTCCGCTTCAGTTACTTCCGCTTTGGTTACTTCCACTTTGGCTTAATGTAATTCTGTTTTTTCAAATGTAATTCCAAATTTTCAAATGTGATTCCGGCCACTTCCGCTTTGGCTACTTTCGCTTCAGCCACTTCTGCTTTGGCTTAATCTAATTCCGTTTTGTTCAAATGTAATTCCGTTTTGTTTTTTCCAAATGTGTTTTTGTTTTGTTTTTTCTAATTTAATTCCGTTTTTTCAAATGTTGCACCTCAAGGCCACCGTACGCCTCAGACTGAAGAAGTCCTTTGGATACAGGATGAAACATCTCAGCAACAAAAGAAACCATCCAGATGACCTGACTGAACATTGTTGGATTTTTACCTGGATTATTGATCATGAACTTTGGTCTCCATGCAGATTCTAATTGCTTCAAATATCTTGATTTGACTCTAGAAAAATATGTTTCACACCCCTGTTCTAAAAGATGTGCACATAATTCGAAATGTGTAAATTACACAATTTACTTATCTTACAAGGAATTTCAATACTTTTGCAACTTGTTTAAGATTTATTTGAACTTTTTATCTACGTGTGCACTTGGTTTGAGGCAAACTTTTTAGATTTTAAAAATAGAATACATAGACAAAATGACTTCCTATTACTAGAGGACTGCTTTAAGGAGAAAATGTTTTTACATTACTGTATATGCTTGTCTGAACTTCAAAGGCATTTCTAGCCCTTTTGAACAAAAAGAGACCATGCAGTTGTAGATTAATGTAAATCACATCAAAGTGTTGCAGATTACCAAACATCAATTTTGACTTTTTTGATTTATAAAGCACAACTTCAGAATTTACATGAAACGGCAGCTCACGCAACAGAACAGTTGTACATCTTTGTAAGAAAACGATGAAAAGCAGCAGAGACGAGAGTTTTTGATTGAAAAGAGTTTTTATTTTGATTTTTCCCCCTTGTGTTCAAGTACGATCCTCTCTCAGCAGGGTCATCTAAGAAGCATGGACACACAATTACACACAACTCGAGCCAGAGCATCTTCACGTGGGACTTCTGTTGCAACTTGATTAAAGTGTGAGGTGTGTGTGTGTGTGTGTGTGTGTGATAGGTGGGGATCAGTAGGTCCTGATTAGCACTTTTCTTGTTTGGATCAAGTGAACAAGAGTCCTGTTGTACACCACATAATCATTTTTATCTCTGCAAATACTTTGTTGCATTCATTGACATTGACATCAGCACATAAAAATTATATATCTATATATATTTATATTTATGTTCATGTATTTATAGATTTGTCGTTGATCTCAACCATCGTTCTTGTGATGTTTTTTTTATTTTTATGGTTATTTTTCATGTTGTAAAACTGGACAAACCATCAGGAGGAATGCCTTGTTTGGACAGAGATTTTTCACAGGAACGCACACACACACACACACACGCACGCACGCACGCACGCACACACACACACACACACACACACACACACACACGCACCCAACAGACGCATACACACACTACTACACACATGCATGCATATGCACTTGCTCAAGGTTTATGTGCGCACGCATTCCTCCTCGCACGTGCACAACCAGACACGCACGGCTCCAGCCACGCAGCCACACATGTTCAGCCCAAACAGAGGCAGGTCTGTACATGTACAGGAGGGAGAAGCTACCAGCAATAAGTACGACTTCACCTGATTCAAACACGAGAAAAGAACTTACGAACAGCAGAGAGCGGCATCAAGTGTGTAAACTTCGACACAATCCCCCGTTAAGACCTCGAGGACAGGCCGAGCTGTCCAAAGACCTCGAGGACAGGCCGAGCTGTCCAAAGACCTCGAGGACAGGCCGAGCGTCCAAAGACCTCGAGGACAGGCCGAGCGTCCAAAGACCTCGAGGACAGGCCGAGCGTCCAAAGACCTCGAGGACAGGCCGAGCTGTCCAAAGACCTCGAGGACAGGCCGAGCGTCCAAAGACCTCGAGGACAGGCCGAGCGTCCAAAGACCTCGAGGACAGGCCGAGCGTCCAAAGACCTCGAGGACAGGCCGAGCGTCCAAAGACCTCGAGGACAGGCCGAGCGTCCAAAGACCTCGAGGACAGGCCGAGCGTCCAAAGACCTCGAGGACAGGCCGAGCGTCCAAAGACCTCGAGGACAGGCCGAGCGTCCAAAGACCTCGAGGACAGGCCGAGCGTCCAAAGACCTCGAGGACAGGCCGAGCGTCCAAAGACCTCGAGGACAGGCCGAGCGTCCAAAGACCTCGAGGACAGGCCGAGCGTCCAAAGACCTCGAGGACAGGCCGAGCGTCCAAAGACCTCGAGGACAGGCCGAGCGTCCAAAGACCTCGAGGACAGGCCGAGCGTCCAAAGACCTCGAGGACAGGCCGAGCGTCCAAAGACCTCGAGGACAGGCCGAGCGTCCAAAGACCTCGAGGACAGGCCGAGCGTCCAAAGACCTCGAGGACAGGCCGAGCGTCCAAAGACCTCGAGGACAGGCCGAGCGTCCAAAGTTTGGCACAAGGTCAAATCTTTTTCTTCCTATAGCATGGACAACTTTGCGGATCACTTTTAAACGCTAAAGTAACGATGACTCGTTGGATTTGAACACTGGTAAACAAAATAAATCTCCCAAACCCTTCCCAAAGACAAAGAGTGTGCTTTACATACATCCGTACATTGTTTTGGCAGTGAGAACAAAAAAAGCACTCCTCGATTGAGATCCAAGAACAAAGCTGCTCCGCTCAACGTCCGATTAAGTTCCTTTTGAACGTTTACTTTTTATTTTTATATTAAAGGACCTCCTCTCGAGAAGGGGTTCTCTGCAGACCAAAAGTGGGTGTTTCTAAAGGGCAAACACTGATTGGCTACCTGTATTTTCTGGCTCTTTAGGTAAGTTACGTCAGCTCTTTTTTAAAACTGAAGGTTTCTAAGAAGCAGCATTATATCTGCTGTCAAACACAAGAAGATTCTCTTTTGTTCTTGGTTGGCGGCACCTGACACAGGTTGACTTGAGTCTGGTCTGGGTACAATGAAATATGAAGCATCTGAAGCAAAACCTGCTCCTATTTGTCACAAAGTCTGGTCTCAATTAAAGATCATGAGTCCTGTAACGAGATAAAGGCCCAAAACAAAAGCTAAAAACAAAATTTGATCTTTAGAAGAGCTCTTCTATGAGATATGATCTATGCAAGGAGCTGAAACATGGACCAGGATTGACCCTTAAAATCTGAGACAGCTGATGAAGTTAACCAGTAAGCAGTATACCTGCTCCAGTTGCAGAAATCTTCCAGAAACTGACTCATCTGCAGTGACGTTTTAAAAGGTTGAACAAGAAAATGTGAAGTTAAACATCCTTTGTCCCAAAGCCAGTTTAATTATCATTGTTATTTTGGTTACTTTATTTTTGAAAGTGATAGTAAAGTTCCCTTTCAGTTGGTCTCTCGGTGCAACACGATTGCTATGGGAAACGGCGCCCCGCGCGGTTACCTGAAGTAATACACTCACGCCTTAACGGCCACGGCGTCAGCGTCACGCCAGAGGCCCCGCCCTCTGGACATTTAAGCGGCTGACGCCCATCCATCTTCCTCTTTTTGCCCTTCACCTCGCAAATACGTGAAACACTCTTCTCGGATCTTCTCTGTATTTTCATTGCTCGACCAGAGGTGAGCTCGCTCCCTACACAGAGCATACAGAGAATCTTCTACTGCGGACTGCTGGGCTGGCGAAAGCTGGTCCGGCACATTTTCTTCCCCACAAAGTTTTCTTCTCCTCTCTCCACAGAACCGCTTCGCTCGACGGCGCTAACTGCGCGACACCGCTACCCTGCTGACAACTAGCAGGCTAGCCGGCGAAAGCGACACGAGGAAAGAGACGTCTCTGGACAACGTTAGCACTGCTAACGAGCTTAACTCTTCTCAGCCACGGCTCCAGAGAAGGTAATGCGAAAACCCAAAAGTCAAAGAAGACCAGCAGGCCAGTGAGCCCCAGCTCCCGTGCCTTTTTCTCTTCTGCTTTTCTACTGCTCGGTTAGCGAACGCTAACCGCGAGGCATGCTACTGGCTAAGCTAACGAAGCTAACAGGCCAGCAGCCCCGAGCAGCTCGGCGAGAGGACGTCCTCGGACGAGGAACTCTGGCAGGCCGTGAGCTCCGGCTCCCGAACCTGCTTCAGCGGATCTGGATACGCCCTTTTTCAGCAGCGGACACCGACAAGGCCTGTCCGTTCTGCTCAGGGATGCTACACGCAAGGACACTTGAAGCTTTTCTCGCGGAGAGAAAGGAGA
This sequence comes from Garcialebias charrua, assembly GCA_038048925.1. Classification (NCBI taxonomy): domain Eukaryota; kingdom Metazoa; phylum Chordata; class Actinopteri; order Cyprinodontiformes; family Rivulidae; genus Garcialebias; species Garcialebias charrua. The sequence continues at coordinate 20,838 of JBBPBX010016358.1, forward strand.
AAGGAGAGTGGAAATGGAATAACTCCGCTGCTATCGGGCTAGCTCCCACGGTTAGCATGGCTAACCAGGGGCACCCACGACAACACGTGGCGGAAGACAGCGCAGCTAACACGATTAGCGTGGCTACGAGCGGACAACGAAGGACTCCATCGTGAGGTATGTGAAAATGTTTGGCCTAGCTTGCTAGCTAACCTTCTCATATTTTGCCTGTTTCGCTATCCTGTCCGGCCGAATCGCAGGTAGAATTCATCGCATAACTAAGTGTTTTTTTTTAACCGATGCTACGCTGCTTGAGGACCCGTCTTAGCACCACTAGCGGGCTCAAAAGTGCCTCCACGTTTAGCCCCGGCTAACAAGGAGACTCTCTGTCCAGCGCAGTCCAGGAGGAGGATTTTCAGCTACCTGTTCAGCTTCGCTACCTGGTAGTTTTCCTATGCCTATGAGGAAACATCAATGACGCTGAGAGCTTATCCACCCATGAGGCTATGGATGACTCTCTGACGTTAACCATCTCAGGGCCCGAGGGGCCCTGGCGGGATGGACAAGGACAAGTGGCCTCGGTATCGCAGGCCCACCAGGCAGAAAAGCTACAGGAGCTGCAAGGGGCCACCAGCAAAAGAAGAGGAAAGGAGATGCCCCTGCACCATTACAGGCGCTCTCACTCACAGAAGGAGAGAAAATGCCGAATTTTTACCACCAGTTTCTGTGTTTTTAAGGAACACAGACTAGCTGGTTCGGAACGTCTAAACACACAAGAACACTCAGACCCTTGTGTAATAAAGACAAATTGCCATCCACACACGACAATAAAATCTCAGACTACTGAATGTGTCCTGGTCCCAAAATGGGAACAGGGCCTCAGGTTTGCCCGCTCATGTAGTACGGGAACCTGACCTTTTGAGCCCAGACTTCACTTGTAAAATGCTACAATTCCCCTGTAAGCGCGCCAACGCCTTTTTAGGCCTCTTGGCAGAAGCCATACCCTGTGTGCCACACGCATTGCTAAAGATGTGGGTCCTGCATACATGGCTAAACCAACAAAAACAACCTGCCCCCGTCTGGGTGAGCAGACAAATTTAGAATCATTTCAAAGTGCCTGAGGGTCCCGGAACCTTGGAGGGACCTGTCTGTGTTCACAGAAGGGGTCCCGTAAGGTAAGGTGTCATCCCGCGTGATTATCACAAGGGACACCTCGGAAAGAGGATGAGGAGGCAGTCTGCAGAAATCAGAATGCCCGAGGCCTCTGGAATGATCAGGAAGTAGATTGTACATCAACTTCCTGGAGTTGTTGGCCGTATTCCTGTCAGCAAAATACTTATTTGGAAAAGGTCTGATTGCGGGACGGCACGTCCTGGCATAATCAGATAACAAACCCACGGTGTCCTTCAGTGACTGGGAAAGGGGGACGAGATCCCACACCCTCCTCAGCCTGACACAGAGGATGCTCACATGGTATGCTCCAGGATTATTGTCGCTCAGGGCGACTCAGGTTCCGAGTGAACTGAGTCACGGAGCGAATGCCCTTTCAAGAGGATTTCTTTTGGAATCGGAATAAGACTGAACCCACGAGTCGTGGATCAAGTCTGGTCACGGTTTGGAAGAACCTTGTTGGGCTTGTCCCCATGCGGAGCCAGCTCACAATGTGACCTCTACTTCTCATTGTTCAGGGATACCATGGCAGTTGCCTTCTTACAGAGACCTGCTGACTCAGGCATGTGGGTAGCTTCTACACCCGCGTCCGGAGCTGTGGCAGCCTTCAGCCTGGCCACTGAAGGGAATGGCTGAGGGCCTAAGGCCTGATTGTCTTTGTTCCAACAATAACAGCATACACAAGGGATACCCTTGGTGTTTATGTTTACTTGGGAGATGCTTCAGTGGAAGGGTTCCCCTCTCCTCTGACAGTTATCCAACATCAGGATGGGCCTCTTTGACAGTCCTAGTAATTGTCTAGTAATTGTACGTGCCCCTTATACATATTTTTTTCCCCTGGGGACCTGGAAGGTTACCCTGTGCTTGAACTGGGTTTTCTACCTCCACATTGCCATCTGATTGCCAGTGGTGTAATAGGTCCCTTGCTCTTTTCCTCCTGCTTCAAGATTTCCAGGGGAAAAGGAGATGATGAGTAATCACACTAGCAGAGGACACTTATGCTGTATCTAGCTGGTGTTTTCATCTATGTGTCCAGTGGTAACATCAAGACGATGTTTCTACATGTGGCATTTTTCTTCTCAGGATGTGCTCTCTACATACCTTGTGGAGAGCGGCTGGGAAATGCCTGCCGTATTAAGGCAGATGTTCTCTCATGCATTTTGCTGAGCATTTCAAGGGCGTGAATAAATTACGTTCCCATAGCAAGTATGTTGCACCGAGAGACCAACTGAAAGGGAACTGAAAGTTATGCAGCATAACTCATGTTCCCTGAAGGAAGGGAACGAGGTGCAACACATTTGGCCCTTTCAATGCTGAAAGCTCGGTGAAGTGCATTTTAGAGGAAGATGGACGGGCGTCAGCCGCTTGAATGTCCAGAGGGCAGGGCCTCTGGCGCGACGCTGACACTGTGGCCTTTAAGGCGTGAGTGTGTTACTTCAGGTAACCGCGCGGGACGCTGTTTCCCATAGCAATCGTTTTGCACCTCATTCCCTTCCTTCGGGGAACATGAGTTATGGTGCATAACTTTCAGTTATCATAGTTGCCAGGTTATTATAAGTGACTTTGGGCTTGCTTTTTCCCAACATCACTTGCAAATCTTGTGAGTCGTGGTTTGTGGCGTTTTGGGCTTGTTTTGAACGTGGAGTTGCTTATTTGGGCTTGAGTTTCTTTCCCAGTGAAACTAGTTGATTATCTCCCAGCTCCGCAAAAAAAGCAAAGACGAGTGACAGTAGGTGGTTTGTCTTTTCCACGCCCGTTTCCTGCGTTTCCCCACCCAACAGGCGCACATGTAGATATATACAAATACGTCCGTGGACGCACACTCCAAACACTCACACTATGGCCAACCATTAGGGGGCTCCACTCCCACACAGCTGTCAGGATGTTTTGTTTTTAAAAATATGTAGAAAAAATTACATATACAAAATTTATTTTTTTCTTATCAGAGCTTAAAAGTATACTATTCAAAGTGTTTAGCATAAATTTGTTGTTGTTTGTGTGTAATGCCATAATAAATGTTATACCGTTTAAAAACGGCCTCTGTTTTACACAACGTGGTGGGTTGCCAGTTGGGCTTGTTTTGAGCTTGTTTTCCTAGAGATGGATGCCTGTTTCCATTGTGCGATCTGGCAACACCGGTAGTTATGCAGACACCGCTAATGTCGAACTGGCTAACACAATCTGCTTGCCGTTATACTCAGGTTATGCTTGCTTAAGTCTTCTGAGTCTCAATGTTTGTGACGCCCTCATGGCTGTCATTTCGTTACTGTATACAGGTAGTCCTCGACTTACGACGTTTCAGGGTTACGACACGCATCTCCCATAAAAAAATATATTTTGAAAAGTTTTATTTTGAAAGCCGAGTTGTCTTCCGGCACTCGGCAAGGCAGGTCGCATATCTTTCTGCTCTTCCCTCCCTAAGTTTTTCCTACTCCCTGCTTGCTTTTCGTCTCGTCTGCGACCCTTCAGCGCTCACTCGAACCAATATGGAATTAATCAATTGGGCTGTTTCTTCAATGGATAAGATTTTTTCCACGAAGCGGACCGTGTCAGGAGAAGCTGTCTGTCCCTCCGACACACACGCGGCTGGATACGTGCTGGACTCGTGGGGTCAGTGGCAGCCCATGTGTCTGTCCGTTCTGAGTGTCGAAGACGTGGAGGATTTGTGGATTATTGGATTATTGGTAGCAACTGCTCTGTTTTTTGGCGTAACCGGAGTTGTTTGTTATCGGAAGCTGAGGGAGGCTTCGGCGGCTATCAGAGCGCTGTCGGGACTGCCTGATCAGCAAAATTCTCTGAACCGGGTCGTGGGCTCCTCATCCCAGCTGCTGTATGAGCTCAATCGCACGATTGGTGCAGTGGTGGACCACCGTGCACCTGCTGTCCGTTTTGGGACTTGTTTGCAGCCACCCAGGATCGATCAAGGGACAGGTGGAAGCTCATGAAAGCGGGGCAGAGCAGAACCACATATTTGGATTTCTTTCGGCCATGAAACAGCACCCACAGACTTGGAGGCGGCAGTGGAAAAGAACACTGTGGTCTATTTGGATAACAAACGAAACATTATCTGGCTTCTGCACATGTCCTTGACAAGCGGGCTGTGGGAATCCATTCTCCTAGAGTGAGGAGTTGAAGAGCCCCCCCCCTCCCCCTCCCCAGAGATTTCTGTGAGGCTTCGGATAACACCCAGCTGCACACCTGCTGAACTTTGTGTTTGTCTGAAATTAATCATGGACACAATCTCCTTGCCTGCCGTATTTCCTTTGTTATTGTACCTAAATGTGCTCTGATATGGTTTTTACTGAATCACGCGGTGTCTTGAAGACAAAATGTGATTCATCTTTTTTTAATATCAATGCTGTGAATCCCAGTGTTTCTGCCTGTTTTTCCTGCTTTTGACCTTCATCTGGAGACAGATTGGGCCTGGCCGCGCTAAGAGCATATCAATGTGTTGAATAAACATGTCGTGTGTTGATAAAACATATCGTGTGTTGATAAAACATGTAATATGCTTTGTTTTGCTGCAGCTTTTGCACTCATTTCTCTTCTGGATGCCTGCAATACATACTTACGTTGTAATCGGTGGAAATTGATGCAATGTTAATAAAACTCCTTGATTCCTTGATTGATTCCTTGAGTTCCGAGTTCCTTCCGGTTTTGACGGCAGCAGTAGCTTGACGGCAGAAGCAGCGGCACTCAGTGGAAAATTACAGGAGACCTCATTGTTTGGACCGGAGGTTTACAGGCAGACCGGAGGCAGAGGAGGTTAGGAGGGGCTAACATGCCAACAGACCTTACTGTAATCTCTGGACCGAGCGTGGAAAAGTACAGGAGACCTTTGTTTGGACCGGAGGTTTACGAGGCAGAGAGGCTACAGCTGAGCAACGAGCTAAAATGCTAACAGATGGATGAAGACTCCACCAGCTCCCAGTTAGCCTGGTTAAAACCAGACCCTTGTCCTTCACTTCGCTTTGTACTAGGGTCTGGGACTTCTCCCATAGACAACGATTTCTCCGGTAGATTTTTGAATGGACCAATCAGAGAACAGAAGGCGGAGTTTTGTTAGTTTAGCCTGGCGAGGTCCAGGCTATTCAGATAAATAGCTCAGAAACCACTCGGTGGATATTTTTTCTGCTACCAGTGTGTAATTATATGGCTCTAATTTACTGACTGTTGGCCTGGATGAAACATTTGAGATAAAATTCGATTTTTTATAATTTATTTTCGTAGCGCACCCGAGGCTGTTTGGAAAATGTCAAACCGAAACAATTTAAATCCAGCAGATTTGACCATTTCGTGAATTGATTTAGGAACTGTTAAGCTCAGGAACACTTCTGATATAACGTCAGCTAAGAAATATATTTTTTCTCAGCAAAGAAATAATAGTTTTTTACCTTGTTTTCTTGAAAATTCCTTCGTGGCGGCAGCCATTTTAACTGACGACGTCAGTCGACGTCGTTCAAAACTCCGCCTTCTGTTCTCTGATTGGTCCGGTCAAAAATCTACCGGAGAAATCGTTGTCTATGGGAGAAGTCCCAGACCCTAGTACGAAGCAAAGTGAAGGACAAGGGTCTGGTTTTAACCAGGCTAGCTCCCAGTATGAAATTAACTCTTTTTTTCCTTCATTATGGCTCCAAATGTATGTGTTTTTTGATAATTATGTAGGGTACTGTGTTAGGATAGGCTAAGTGCTTGGTAAAATACAGTCTGTACGTATAAGGTGCAGTTTGGACGTATTTTCTGACTTACGACAAAATCCGACTTACGACGTCACGTAGGAACGGATCTCCGTCGTAAGTCGGGGACTACCTTTACTGTACTGTACTGTTCTGAATTCTTTCAATAAAGATTTGGGGAAAAAAAAAAGTCTTCTGATACCTTCGTCCAATCAGGTATATTCCTTGAGTAACGCCTTGTTTTGTCCAATCAGGTGAGGCCCTTGAGAAACGCCTACTTTTGGGAACGCCTGTTCGTCTGCAGAGATACCTACTTGATCAACTGTCCGCTGACGCCCACTCTTTTTCTTTTTTACGTGCTTCTGTTTGGACTCGTTTCTTGTTTCCTGTCAGTCACGGGAATAAAAACTGTGATGATGAGCAGATCATCAACAAATGTGTAATATACACATATCCTTTTCACTGTACACTGAAAATAATACAAATAAAAAGCTTTTGACAGTGTAAATATAGAAAAGTAAAAAGCAAAACAATGACTATTAAAAGTCTCTTGAAGAAGACATTCCTTTTAAAACAAATTTCTGAGCTTCGACAGGCAGCAAGGTAGAAAAATAATGAAAATAAGAGAAAAGCTGTGCTACGTTTGTCACTTTGGTGAAATGGAAAACATCCGCTTCCTGCCTTGAGCTTGTTGTGCTTTCATCTTTCTCTGTGCTTTTATTTTTACTCACTTCCTCTGGAAACTTCATGCCCTCTGCGTCTCTCGTCTCTCTATCTTTTTTGTCTTTCTGCAGATAAATGACAAACTATTTACCTCCTCAAATCTTTCTTTATAATT
>JBBPBX010016358.1:32500-42475 GCA_038048925.1 Garcialebias charrua
CAGGAAATTATTTTTATTCAAAGCAGCAGGCCGCCACGAGGCAAAGGATGCCCGTCTTCCCGGACTTCCTCACAGAACTGACTCGCACCTGATCTCAGCCCAGGGCACCCATGCTGTTACCGCTCTCACAGTTTCTCGACGTGGATGGGATGGATGAGGTGGGAATAGCCAACATGCCTCAAATTGAGGACATGTTGGCGTCTCATCTGGCTCCCAAGTCATCCGGGACAAAACCAACTCTCCCCAGCAAAGCCTGTCGAGCCTCGGCCTCTCTGCTCGAAAAGTGCTACAGGGCTCAGGGCCTCGCAGCGCGTGCGATAAACGCGTTCGCAATGATGAAAGCTTACCTGGTTGAAAAACTACAGGCGCTCCAGGTAACGACAGACAAGCAAGCTGCCGCCGAGCTGCTGGATGAAGCCCGCAGGGCAACAGACTTTGTGTTCTGCATGATGGGGACAGCAGCTGTTGCTCAGGGTAGGGGAATGGCAGAAGTGGTCATCACAATACGCCATCTGTGGATGAAATTGACTGACCTCCCGGAGGGACAGAAAATTCCTTTTCCCCACCATTCAACAGAACCGACGGGGCTTTTTGGAAAAGCGCTCGATCGAATTCAGACCAGGCTAGACCAGAGGCGCAAACAGGCTGAAGCTCTCCGGGTGGGCATCCCCAGGAGAACCTTCCCCCCCACCCCCTCAGGGAATCAGCTGGGAGCAGAGCACCGTAGCCTCGACATCACTCAGCCACACGTGCCCCACCGCAAAAGCGGCTGGCGTACGAGGTCGAGCACCGGCAGAGACCACCGCCGGCTCCACCTCGGACTGAATGAACACGCCTGGAGTAAGAACAGATTTGTTCTCCGCCAGGCGGACCGGTACAGAACCTCCTCGGCAAACCGGGACACCGAACAGAAGCGTGCCTGATGAACCAGGTCCGCTTCATAACTTTACACGATCACCCGCCCAAGCGGTACGGGAAATGATCTTTTCACGTCCAGACTTTGTTTGTAGCATGGTACAAAAAGCTGGTGATTCTGTTTTAGACACAAATTATGTTCTTTCTGTTGTGAGTGACATAAAGCCAAATATGTCGTTACACATAAGCACGAATAAAGTTAAAAAAACAGACTCTGTTTTCTTGACTCACAAAAAAACCAAAAAAAACAACAACAAAAAACACAGTAACATCAGCAGAACAGTCCCCTCTGTTCTCCCAGCCGACATAAAGGGCGGGAGCCATCTCCCCCCCGTCTCTCACGGCTCACAGGGTGTTAGCCTAATTGATAAACCCTAGCAGGACGTCTCTGCTATGTCTGCAACAGACAAGCACAGAGGCGCCTGCGAACAGGCCCGTGTCTCCTCACAGAGGCAGGTGAGCGGTGTCACGTGTTCCATCCCCCGCTCCGTTCTAAACCACGGAGCCGGGAATACACAAATCAACCAAACCCGTGACACGTCCGCGCTCCAGGGGTGCGCGCCGACAGAATCTGACGACCCACCTTCCTGGCCACTCATTCATCGAACGCCAGTAAGGGACGGGGGGCCGCGACAGAAGCCCGCAGGCCAACACCAGTGTCACACATTCATTCTAATGCTGAAGTTGTCCCATTGTTTTCAATGGGCGACGCGTCATGCTCAAACAGTGATTCTGCAGCGTGTGACCGTGCTCACTGTACTGACCCAAACAGGGAACAGGCTGGAGTCAGGAAAACGTGCACCCCCCCGACCCATGACCCCCAACAAAAGGAGGAAAAGTAGACACTCTGTTCAGCCTTTATCTAATAATGACAGCAGATTGTCTCTGCTTCCAAACACTCTTGGTCAGAATGATATGGAGGTACATCTGTGGGAAGGTCCTCTTCCTAACCTAGTCGACCTTCAAAGGACCACTGAAATCAGGGTCTCTGAGTCCCACCACCTGCTCCTCTCCAAGGACCGTCTACATCACCAGAAGGAACTGTTTCGCCAATTAGGCTGAGAACTGCTGCTAATTTTAGCTTGGTGGCAGAGAAGAACAGACTGATGGCCTCAGGCCTACCAGAGAATGTGGTAAAAACTGTTCAAAATGCACGTGCTATGTCAACACAGTCTCTCTATGCACGGAAATGGCATATTTTTGAAGCTTGGTGCACAGAAAGAAATATTATTTCTTATTCATGTGACCTGGCTCAGCTCCTCACCTTTCTTCAGGACTTGCTGGAGAAAGGTCGCTCTTTCTCAACAATCAAGGTGTTCCTATCTGCAATTTCAGCTTGTCACGAAGCCATTTTAGCATTAACACGATTTTTGTAGAAAAATGCAGATTTTTCTATTATAAATGAATATATAATTAATATTAATGGTAATTTTTTTTAAATAAATTTGACACTGTATAAAGAGGGGGTGGCATGGTTACTCAGTTGGTAGAGCTGGCGCCTCAGCGAAGGTTGCCGGTTCAAATCCCGTCCGCGAGCCATTCTGGATAGAATTACGTTCTCTCCGTGCATGCAAAGGTTTTCTCCGGGTACTCCGGTTTCCTCCCACAGACTAAAAACATGCATGTTACTCTCATTGGTAACTCTAAATTGTCCCTAGATGTTTATCTCGCTGTGTCCCTGTGATGGACTGGAGACCTGTCCAGGTGTCCCCCACCTCTCGCACAGTGACTGCTGGACATGGGTACCATTGAACCATGAGACCCGAAAAGGAAGAAGCGGGTAAAGATAATGAATAGATAAAGAACACTTTTATATTCTTATTTTAAAATCAATACCCATATCAGGCGTAGTAAGCTTTATGTGAATCTGTTTCTACTATTGCCATTTTAAAATATTCTCAAACAGCTTATTTCAATATTAACAGGATAAAATTTGACACATAAAAAGGAGTTGTTGCTTGATGACTAATTTCTTTTTAGAAAGCTTGCTATACATGTAGCTCATTTTTAGTGCATTGTACAGCCCAGCATAAACATATAGGCTCCATTTCTGGAAAACCTGGCATGCCTAGTGTACATACAGTACCCTCAGCTGTAAATATCCTCCCATTCCTCATCTTCTCCTTCTCTCACACACACATGCATGCACACCAACAGATCACAATGTAATCCCTTTACAGCTTACTTTCAGTGCTTACTCAGTGCCTCTGAAGTTGCCAGTTTAATACATTCACCCACTCAGCGAACTGACCTAAACATTCCTGGAAGTAACCAGCACCAGTACAGCATATAGTTTACTGTAAGTTCATAACACGCACATTTTAAAGTTAAATAATGTTCTGAAAATAAAAATGACATTAGGGTCATCAAAAAGGTGAATATTGTCGAGCTACAGTGATGAATACAGAATACACTAGTTGTTGTAGGGCGAGTTTTGCTCAGGGAGCAAAATAATTCCACTCTTTTGTTAGAAAAGAGTAGAGCGTAGAGCCTTCCCACCCCATTTAACAAGAATACTCTCACAGAAATGTCAAATTAAAGTGCACACACATGATTAGTTGTTAGGGTTTTTTCACAATATTTTTACACATCTTTGATTTTTTGTTTCAATTCAGAATCAGAATAAGCTTCATCATCATTGTACCAAAATAGAGAGTACAAGAGTGCAAGTTGCTGCTACTCCTAAGAGCATGGCCTCTTACTCTTTTAGATAGAAAAATGAGAAAAGGCCATGAGGAAAGGATAGTGGTATTGCAAAGAAGATCTCTTCAAACCTTGTCCTTAACAGGACACGATTTAAGACATCAAAAACTCTACGAACAGCACATTTAGAAACACATTACATATGCATTTGATGACAAGGCGGTGAGATTTGTCAATGAAGCACTTCCAGATAGTCCATAGTCCTGATAAGATGTTGGTGTCAGCCGGTACAGTTTTTGATAAGTATTCACAGTAGCTCTGGGGGGAGGGTGTGTGTGTCATGTCTTAGTTTACACATATCCCAGGAGAAATTTGATGTTGGCCTGCTTCATGGTCAAACGGGGGAATCTGATTCGGATAAGCCGCAATTGTTGATTTTTTTCCAGGCAGACTGTTTTTCTCGTCAGCCTTGAGATTTGACAGTACTTTTAATCCAAAATGACCAGATTTGTGGGCGTTCCACTGGTCCGTGCTTATTATCTCCCTCCAAGGTCATCTCCAACATGCTGGCAAGTCCCAGAAGTCGCAGGTGACCTGCGACTCTCACAAATCGCTTCCATCTTACGGTTTAGCTCGTAAATCAGCTGATTTTGAGTACTCGAAGCATGAACCAAACACTCACACAAGGTCAGCAGCTTTGCCATGGCCGAAACTGCTGCCGCTGTCTTCTTTAATAGCCGATAACATAGGTATCCGTCGGTGCCAAAAAGCAGAAACCCTGCTATCATGAATCCTATACATCTACAGCGTCCTCCTGAGACAATACGGAAAGGCACATCAGATCCATGACGTTTCCTGCTGCATGCATCTCAGCAGGGCATGAGGGTTCTCCAGGACCCTGTTGCTTTGTTGAAAAAGTTTTATCGATTGCATTGAAAGTCCAGCTGACCAGATCCATGACAGTAGTTTACATTTTGGAAGATGTGTAAATAGGAGCTCCAATACACAAGACAGAGAGCAAAACAGCAGGAGGAGGACGGGAGAGGGAAGAAATGCATCCGTCTTGCATGAGAGTGATTGAGGAAAAAACATCTTAGATTTATTAGGGTAGCATGTAAAAGCTATCAGACACAATAAGCAAAATGATAATTCTACTCATCACCGTGAAACCCTGTTGAGGCCGAGATGGATGCAAAGCCTTCTTCTCTTTCTTCCACCCCCTAAACTCAGCTCCTCTTTCACAGTTTCATCACTCGCTCCTCAGACCAACTCTTTTCCTCCTTTACCAGAGCACCTGCACGCCATGATTACTCCCTCCTGCTTCTTTGATCCGTCCTTGCAGAGTCAGATCTGCAGCATATGCACAGAGGAGATACAGACGGGTGTGTGTTGGAGTGAGCGTGTGCACCGGGGTGGTCCGTGAAGAGTACGAGATGAGAGGCAGAGGTGAGAAGAAAGTAGGACGACTGCAGCCAGGTGGAGGAGAATAAAACGAGTGGGTGAGAGGCAGCGGGAGAAAGAAGTGTGAAGAGGGGAGACGAAGCAGTCCCTCCCCTCCCACACATACATTCCTGTATGCACTATGATCTCTAAACTACTTATTCTCAATGTCGCTTGTCAAAGTCAAATCCTCAGCCTTCACATCCTCCTCCCTGCATTAACTATCTCTCAATCCCTAGTTCTTCTCGTCTCCTTGCTTTCGCCCGTTTATCTCCCTTCTCTGTTTATCTCATCCCTTCCTCTGTCGCCGTTTCCCCCTCACGCGTACATAAATACAAGCTTTTTTCTTCACTTTATTCTTTTTCTCTCTTAGCTGGGTCCTTGAAGACCTCGCTAAGCCGGGAGGAAGGAAAAGTACTTTTCTGCCTCATCAGCTTGCTAAGCTGGACGTGGAGAAAGAACACCTACAGGCTCTTGATGCTAACAGCTAATGCTAATGCACTCTTGCAAAGCATGAAGGCCAGTGGGCTCGGGCTAAAGGCTAATGATAATCATACTTTACAGCATGACAGCCACTAGATGGTGAGCAGTGACGCTAAGGGCCCAGTAGAAAACTGATGGCCTGGTTAATGTGGGTGCTAAACTGTAGGTATTGGTGTACACATGCTTCCTGGTTGTACACAACTTAAACATGTGTTCATATATGTCAGTGTTAGGTTCAAGAGAAGCAGACTTTATCATAAAACTCAATTTATATGTGAACAGACTTCAATGGAAATGTCCGTTACAAACCAAAACCCGTTTTATTTTCTATTTATCTCCCCTCCTAATAAAATGATCAGCCAATTTGGAAAATTCCTTTCTTTTGAAGCGATTTGTGTGTTAAATTTATAACCAGAGCCAGTAATTAGCAGGGAGGACCAAAAAGCGTATTAAAAATGATACATTTAAAATGACTGTTTGCTCCACCTACTTATGGGGCGCTGTTTGTAAAGTTACACCGTCAAAAATTAACAGCAATAATCTGGTGTATTTAGCCTTTCATAAAAATAAAAAAATAAAAAAAATAAAATCATATTTTCACCATGTTATTCATACTTTTACAAATATCACAGTTCTAAACAAAATATTTAGGGGCAGAGATGGTGTAGAGGCAGGGCAGCCGGCTCAGGACCAGAAGGTCTCGGGTTCGGATCCCCGGTCACGGCATACCTCGTTGTGTCCCTGGGCAAGACACTTAACCCCGAGTTGCTCCCGGTAGGACTGGCAGCGCCTTGCAAGGCAGTCTACTGCTACCGGTGTATGAATGTGTGTATGAATGGGTGGGTGGTTGGTATTGTGAAGCGCTTTGGGGCCCCTCAAAGGGGGCTGGAAGGCACTATATAAGTAAGCTCCATTTACCATTTAATTTACAAACTATATATTTAGTTTAAAAACTAAATATTTTACTTGCAAGTTAAATATTTAGTTAGTAAACTAAATATTTAGTTTAAAACTAAATATTTTACTTGCAAGTTAAATATTTAGTTAGTAAACTAAATATTTAGATGTTAAATATTTAATTTCCAAGCTAAATATTTGTTTTTAAAACTAAACATATAATTTACAAACAAAATATGTATTGTCCAAGCTAAATATTTAATGCAAGTTTCTTGCAAGTTAAATATTTAGATCTGAGCTAAATATTTAGTTAGCAAATTAATTTTGGAAATTAAATGTTTAGCTTGAAAAATAAATATTTAAGTCTGAGCTATTAGCAAATTAAATATTTAGTTTAGGATTTAAATGCTTAGCTCAGAAAATAAATGTTTAGTATGTGAATTAAATATTTAATTCACACCTAAAATATTTCGTTTACTAACTAAATATTTGACTAGCAAGTTAAGTATTTAGTTTGTACACTAAATATTTAGCTTGTAAATAAAATATTTAGTTTGGAATTATAACATTATAAATGTATGCATAATATGGTGAAAATATGACTTTGAATAAAACAACACATTTTTTTCTTATTAAAGGCTAAATAAACCAAAACATTGCTGTTTACTTATGACTGTGTAACTTTACAAACAGCACCCCATACTTACTTATTAATATAATAATTTATTGCAGGATTTTTTATTTTTTTTGCAAAAGCAATTTTTGCACAATTTTTAATGTTTTGGATCTTTAAGATCCTTCAAAATTAAAATAATTTATAGTTAAATTCTGATCAAACACAGTGATTTGATTTACTTCTTGCTAGGTCTTTATTTGAACCATTTTAACACCATCACTGGCACGTGGGAGGCTTACCGGAGCGATTGTTCGGGGACGTCCTGACAGGAGAGACCGAGGGAGTTCGGGATGAAGAGTAGGGCTTCTGTCTGTCTCGCTCTATCGTTGAAGCAGAACCCACAAAGTGATGCTGGGAATAACCATCCTACAAAAACAACAGAAAAACAAGAGAAACATACTCGCAATTTAGGGAACTGTGCACATAAGTTCAAAGTAATTTAATTGTAACATACAACGAGACCTGATACATATTTTCAAAGGAGAAAGTTAATTTCAATGGGCCCTGTTCATAATTAGAAGATCCATTTTGGTGACTCCTTATGATTATTTTGACATCAACATGTTTCTCAGTCATGTGAGTCACATTTAATGTGGAGTAAATAAATAAGCTTTACCAAACAGACGTGGTATGAGATAAATAAAGGAGCGTACAGTAATTAGTGGCTTTAGAGAGCTCTGAGATCAAAGAGCAGCCAGCTGTTTTCTACACAGCTTTATAATAATAATAATAATAATAATAATATTATTTAAAAGCTTTACTGTTAACGTAACATTGTTGTGTTGATTTATGTGAATATAATGCTACATAATGCTGCTTAGGCTGCTGTCTGCTCATTATAGCCCGAAGTGACCAGAGCGGGTCCAAAAACCAGAACAAACAGAAAAACAAAAAGACATTTCCAACTCTTTGTCCTGGTAATCCACTCTGATGAATTAAATCCTGACCAAACAAGCATTCCATGTTTGAACATGTGTTTCTTATTTACCAAAGCTCAAGATGAAAATGTAAAATTCTGCTGAGCAGTTATCTTAACGTCATGTGGAAGAAAAAAAAAATCCAAAGCTGGTTCAAACATCACTTTGATTAGCGTGCAGTAGGAGGCGGCACTTCAACAACGACTTCAACTCTGATTCAACATGGGCCAATCACACAATTCTATTTATATCGCTGTGGGCTGGAGCAACGTTGTAGCAGCACCACAAAGGCACAGCGGTGTTTCAAGCAAAAACTGCAGGCTCGTGGACAAACAAGAAATGAAAATATGCAACGGAATTGCAGTAAAACATTTTTTCCCTCAAAATAAATAGATGAGCGCCAACAATAACTAGAGAAATTGCATTTCCTGCTATAATGCAGTGTGACTGCTTATTGCAGAGGAACTTGCTGAGAAACAGCTGAAATTATCCCCCCCAAAAAAGACAGGCTGAAATGTAGCTGAAATAGAAGAACACGCCTAAATCAGAAGAAGAAATCAGAAGAAAAAAAACAAACAAATATTTGCTGAAACGAATTTAAATATTCAGAAATTAGCAGATAAGTGAAGAAAGTAGCTAAAAATGCTTAAATTAGACCAAAAATGGCTGAAAAGTAGCTGAAAGGCAGAAAGAAACTTAAAATACTAAAAGGAAGCTGAAAGAGCTGAAATGAGCTAAACAATGTGGAATTAGCTGAAAAAGCTAAAATTAGCATAAACAGCTAAATATAGCTGAAATAGCAAATTATAGCTGAAACTAGCATAATTAAGCTGAAAGGAGAACAACATGCTGACGTTAGCAGAAATAAGTTCATTAGTCTGAAAGTAGCAGAAATTACCACAAATACTTTAATTAATCTGAAGACAGCTAAAATTAGCTTAAAAAAATCAAAAATATTAGTTTAAAGGTAGTACAACCCTTAATTAGCAGAAGGAAGTTGGGAGAGCACAATTTTGCCCAATTAGGCTAAAAGAAGCAGAAACAGGCACAAAAAAGTGAACATTAACTGAAAATAAAGTAGAGAAAAAGAAAACAGCTGAATAGTAGCCAAAAAGGCAGAAAATCACTCAAATTACAAAAAGGAAGTGGAGAGCACATTTTTACTGAATTAAGCAGAAAAAAAGTTTAAATGAGTGCAAAAAAATGTGGAATTAGCTGAAAAAGCTCAAATTTGCATAGCAACAGCTAAATAGTAGCTGAAATAGCAGAAAAAGTTGAAACTAGCAGAAATAAGCTGACAGGAGCATAACAAGCTGAACTTAGCAGAAAAAGTTAGAAGAAGCACAAAAATGGAGGCTGGAGAGGAGGACATGCATGGGGGGGTGGTGGTCATTTTCCCTTCTTCCATTCTTCCAGCTGTCCTCCACTCACCCCATTCCACATGGTGACTCCTGCAGCCCAACGCATGTCGTTAAAGACGAGCTAACCTCCTGACGGCTGTTTGAACTGCTGCACAGCCGAACCTGCCGCTCACTGAACCATACACAAACTGTCCACACACGGAGTGGGCCAGCGCGAGGTAAGAAAAGCCGAACCTTTAAATGAGAAAGGACTAACGCCTTATTCAGCTGAAAACAGCATATTCACATTTTGTACCGACACAAATAAATTGAGCTTGTTCTTCTTCCCCTGTGCTCCATAACTGTTGAGCTGTTTAGTAAAGTCATTTCAGACTCCATGTAGACAAATATTACTCCTTCTGACAACACCAACTTAAAAACAAACACATTTCTTGGTGGAAAAATGATTAAAATTCACCTCGTGCACTCAAACAACAGGCCCACGCACCATTTACGTGATTTAAAAAAAAAAAAAAAACCTTAAATAACATTAAATTATCTTTAGCTTTGCTAACTGAAACTGCAAACCAGTTTACAAATACACAAAAAATAAAATAAATAAATCAGGAACCACTTTTGTGATTACATTTTCTTGTAAATCTGC
>JBBPBX010016359.1:0-14515 GCA_038048925.1 Garcialebias charrua
TCAGTGGGGCATGGGTGTGTTTGTTCCTTCTGAAGTCCACAATCATCTCCTTTGTCTTCTTCACATTCATGTGAAGATTATTCTCTTTGCACCAGCTCTCCAGATGTTCCACCTCCTGTCTGTAGCTGGACTCATCATTGTTTGTGATGCATCCCACCACAGCTGTATCATCTGCAAACTTAACAATATGACAGCCTGGAAGTGTGGCTGTACAATCATATGTGAGCAGAGTGAACAGAAGGGGGCTCAGCACACATCCTTGAGGAGAGCCAGTGCTGAGGGTTATGGTGGAGGAGGAGAAGTTGTGAATCTTCACTGACTGTGGTCTGTCTGTTAAGAAGTCTAGTACCCAGTTACAAATGGAGGGGCTTAGTCCAAGTGTAGATAGTTTGTCTATCAGAGTTTGGGGGATCATGGTGTTGAAGGCAGATGTGAAGTCCACAAAGAGCAGACGCACGTATGAGTCCTTCTGATCCAGGTGGGTGAGAGCAGTGTGGACCACGGAAGAGATGGCGTCCTCTGTTGATCGGTTCTCACGGTATGCGTATTGATGAGGGTCCTCGTTGATGTTGACGGTTGTCTTGATGTGGGACATGACCAGTTTCTCAAAACATTTAGCGACTATCGGGGTGAGGGCCACCGGTCTATAGTCATTCAGACCAGTCACTGTGGAGCTCTTTGGGACTGGGATGATGGTCGCGGTCTTCAGGCAGGTGGGAACTGACTCCAGTGCAAGTGAGGTGGTGAAGATGTCAGCCAGCACCTCACAGAGCTGGTCCGCACATTCCTTCAGAACTTTCCCTGGGATGTTGTCTGGTCCATCTGGTTCATCTGACTGTTTCTGAATTGTCTCATTTGTATCTGCAACTTTAATAATGTTGTTTTATTTAAACAATTATTGAGGGAGAAAAAACAAACAAGCATGCTTTTTCACAATATTTTTGTTTCTCTCCCGCAGAAGAATCTGCTGACAAGTTTGACCTGGAGAAAACGCATAACAACTGGACATCCAATTCTGCGCAAGTGTATCTGGCAACAATTCAAAACCGCACCAATAACTTGGAGGGGCGCAGCAGCGTGAGCTCTCTGGAGATGGAAGTGGGAAGTGGAAGCACATGGAATGGCTACAATAACAGTGCTCTGGATCCCTCTGGGACTTACAAGTAAAAAATCTAAACTTTGTAGTTTTTCAAGACATCTCCAATTGCCAAAAAATGTGCATAGGAATAATATATGTTGCTATCACCATATATTTTTTATATTGCCCAGTGCTGAATGTCAGAGGAGGAGCAGCATTGCTTTGTGTGTGTGCTTGCACGTGTTGTTGTGTCTGTCATAAAAAGATTTTGTGAGCCACTGAGCAAGTTTTAATGAAACTTACAATAATCATTGGATGTGCATCTATACCTGATAACTTATTGGAGTCAGCTCAATTGAAGATGGCTACTACAGTCATATAACCCGAGGCGGGGGACACCCTGGACAGGTTATGAGTCCATCACAGGGACACATAGAGACAAACAAGACAACTGTTCACTCTCTCCCTCACACCTAGGGACAATTTAGAGTTACCAATCAGCAAAACATTACCAATCAGCAAAACATGCATGTTTTATGTCTGTGGGAGGAAACTGAAGTACCTGGAGAAAACCAATGCATGCACACAGAGAACAGGCAAACTCCACCCACATCCCCAACTGGGATTCGATCTGGCAACCTACTTGCTGAGAGGCAACAGCTCTACCAACTGAGCCACCGTGCCACCCACAAAAATGCAATAACTCAGTCAATGTTACAGCTATTCTGCTAAAATTTGGTGGGGCAATAGCTGACTTACCTGCACCACATTCTTTATGGCAAAAAAAAAAAATGCACAAAACTTTTTTTTTCTTTTTTCCATTAACTATTTTGAATAAAAGTCTTGTCTTTTAACAAAATTTCTCATGAACCACTAAAGAGTTTTTTAACAAAATCTTCAGGGTATAATCAATGGATATACATCAACAAATGTTCGCCTTTTGGAATCAACACAGTTCAAGATGGCTGCCACAACCAAAAGAACATAGAAAAC
This sequence comes from Garcialebias charrua, assembly GCA_038048925.1. NCBI lineage: Eukaryota > Metazoa > Chordata > Actinopteri > Cyprinodontiformes > Rivulidae > Garcialebias > Garcialebias charrua. The sequence goes on from JBBPBX010016359.1 coordinate 2,072, forward strand.
ACAAAAATGGTTTTAATTTCGCCAATTTATTGTATACACAATTGGACATAATTCACAAATTTGGTGTGGTAGCAGCTTAAGCTCTTTGCTTGAGTTCTTTCTTTAAACTTGAGCCTTGACTGTTGGAGATAGTCCATGTTTTTCTGTTAGCAAAATATATCATGATCCAACTCAAGAAGCTAATCAATATTAGAAAACACATACAGTACTTGGTCTGTTGTAAAGATACTGAGCTTAAGTTTAGTGCAGTAGTAGCGGAGAGTCATCACCAACACATACTCTGAAGACATTGCTTTATCTTGTGTGCGGTTCAATGTAAAATTATTTTCAAGCTTTGACAGAAACATCTCAAACTGCAACATTTCTCATCATGAAGTGATTTTAGTCTAAAACTTTTGCATGTAAGGCAATGGATAGGCCTTTTATTTACTTTTTTTTAAATAGTTTTATTTTGATCATTCTATCACTCTCATATTTTAAATTTAAACATGTCTGAGTCACATTGTATATTTAACTACTGTAGTCTAGCTATTATTACTGAACGGATGAGTTTAAAATGCATGTAATGAGTAAACAGAGATTAGTGAACAAACAGTGCACAAAGTTGCATGAATGAGTTTAAATGATCTGAACTGTGGTCATTTTTAATCCTGCAGATACGCCGTTGTGATTTGCACTCTTTTGAATATGAAAACGAATCTCGTGAACTCCCAAACTTCAATCTGCTCAATAACAAATTTCAGTTCTACTGTGAAACTATCAATGGACCCAGGTACCGTTTGTGAAATCAATTGATTTGACTTTTAAAAGTTCAATTATTTTACTTGATGCTTTGAACTAGACCTCAGATTTTATGTTTCTGGTATTGTAGCTATTGCCATTGCTGTTGGAGCAACACTTGGAATTTTTGGAATTCTCTCCATCATCATCATGGGCTTCATCATCCACTCGAGAAGGTTTATCATTTTTACTGATGAGAATTACTACAAAGGCACTGCATGTGCGCACACTCTAAACTCAATGTTTTTGTGCTGCAGGTTATCCAGTAAAGAGTCAGACATCCACATTCAACCCATTAGGTGAGTTTTTATGTTTTACCACTTTATTCTTTTGTATTTAAAATTCTTGATGACATTTCTTTCTTTAATTGTTCTTTTTTTCTGCCCTTTTTTTTTAGAGCCAAAGTGTAAGATTCAAGCATTTACATTCTAAATATTACAAAATTTGCCAATTATTAAGCTGTTTTCCAAACAAAACTAATTATTTACACCTGAACGTTTGAACAGGAGTTCAGCTGTGAGGGTGGAGGATTTCGAAATTTACTACCGGAAGCAGAAAGCAGACTCCAGCTGTGGCTTCGCTGAAGAATTTGAGGTGAAAAATAAATGTTACTTATATTGGTTTCTAGCTGGGGGAATGGTGGCCTGTGACCGGAAGGTTGCCAGTTTGACTCCCAAGATTGACAACATCAAAACATGGGTGGGAAAGGTGAAGCACCCACACCTGCCTCCTACCCTCATTTGCCCCACCCTGGGACCTTGAGCAAGGCCCTTAACCCCCACCATCTGCTCCCCTGGGCCCCCAGCTGGCAGCTCTCTGCTCCACGCAGAGAGCTGTGGTAGCTCAGTGATCTGTGATTGCGTCAGAAAGGGCATCCGGTGTAAAAACAATCGCCAAGTCTTCATGCGAGTTATTTTGCTGTGGAAAACACTGAAGAAGGGATCAGGCAAAATAAGAAAATATATATTATTGATTTATAGTTTGCAAATTCATTTATTCATATCAATCAAATATTTCTTAAAATATATACAGGTATATATATAAATATCATTCACATAAAATGTCAATCAAATCTTAAAAAGTAATTTAAGCAACACAATGTAATTAACTGTAATGAAATAAAATAACTTTGGTACTTCAAACGTTGCCTTTACCTGAGATTTTTATCTGTTTTTATTCATTTATTATTAATTATAACTCAAAAAAACAATGAGATTTTAAATCCAAAATGTAGAAAAGATGCATTTAATTGAATGATTCCAACAAAAATCAGTTTACTGTTTTTATAAGAATTACGTGAGCCACTGGAATTAACAGTACAATTTAAAAATGAGCTCAAATGTGAGCGTTTTCACTCCGTGGTCAGATGTGGGTGGCCATTGTTGTTTCAATTAATTAACATTAATCTGTAAAAAATTGAGACTTGTAAGAAAAAGTCATTTTACTGTTACAGTGTGCTGAAGATGGCAAAGGCAACAGAAAAGTGTTGCTGGATAACACAATAAAATACATATACAGGATGAAATAAGAAGATTTATGCTTGAACAAATATAATTATTTGACTCTAACATAAATCTGGATCCATCTGTAAAATATGGAAGAGATAGTATCATGATTAAAGTGTTTATTTGTTGTTTATCCATTTTTCGTTGTTTTTCTTTTTTTGCTACAAGACTATCACTATCCTCAATGTTCAAATTAGAAAGGTCTGAAAACATCTGGTTAAACATCTTTACATGACCTCAGTTTCAGGAGACACTGGAAAACTAAAATTAATCTGGAAATTAACTGGGAGCCAGTGTAGTGATTCTAAAACAGGGGTGATGTGCTCTCGTTTTCTGGTACCAGTTAAAAGACGATCAGCAGCATTCTGAACCCGTTGAAGTTGAGTCAGTAACGACTGGCTCAGACCGACATAAAGTGAATTATATTAGTCTAGACAAGTTGTAATGAAAGGCATGGATTAAAATCTCAAAATGATCTTGTGACAGAGATGTTTTGACCGTGGCCAGTTGTCTCAAGTGATAAAAACAAGACTTGATCATTAATTTAATCTGTGCATCAAGTTTAAAATCACTGTCCAGTCACACGCCCAGGTTAGATGCTGTCTCAGTCAGATGTTGGGTTAAAGGACCTAGATCAACATGGACTTTGGAACCATCACTGGGCTAAAACAACAAGACTTCAGTCTTTTCTTCATTAAAATTTCAAATGTTCTGTGCCATCCATGCTCTGAATTCTGCCATACATTCCAGTAGTTAGTTCACGGAGTACTGTTTGTCTTGTTTTAATGGTACGTAAATTTGGCTGTCATCAGCATAAAAATGAAAAGAACACCATGTTTCCGGAGAATATATCCCAGAGGGAGTAAATAAAGGGAAAACAGAAGGGGGCTGAGTATAGGTCCCTGAGATACACCAAATGTGTCATCAGCATAAAAATGAAAAGAACACCATGTTTCTGGAGAATATATCCCAGAGGGAGTAAATAAAGGGAAAACAGAAGGGGGCTGAGTATAGGTCCCTGAGATACACCAAATATGATGGGCGCTACAGAGGACTCAACAGCACCAATACGCACACAAAAGCTTCTCTAGGATCTAAACCACATATTAACACATATAACATCAGTACGTGTAAGTTGCTGTTTTTCATTTCTTTAATAGTCAAAAAATCATTATTAAATAACTTCCTTTTTTCTTTCCTAGGATTTGAAACCTGTTGGTACAAGTCAGGCAAAAATCCACGCACTGGCTTTGGATAACAAGCCTAAAAACCGCTACAACAATGTACTTCCTTGTAAGCCACATTAAATAGATTTTTGTTGCTTTTGATACTAACACTCCTCATTCTTCTAATAATGTTTATCATTACCTGCAATTCATGACCATTTTTACTTTCTGTAGAAACTTTTTTTTTTTTTTTCAAGATCTAACAGTGCAGTACCGGTAAATTAAAAAAATATATATTTTAATCACACTTTTTTCATTTACCGGTACATTTATATTCATTTCTAGATGACTCTTCAAGAGTGAAACTCTCTATTACCCATGGAAGCCCAAATGAAGATTACATCAATGCTAACTACATGCCGGTGCGTACTTACACTATTTAACTCTGCTCCCAGCTTCAGTCTATAAACACCATTTGGAACAATGTAACTCATATTTTCCTTAATATCATTCAGCTTGAACATTTCCACCTTCATCCACATTCAGAAAATCATCTTTAAAATATTTCTTAAGAGATATTTACTGTTTGATTTTTTTTAATGTCAGGGTTACCTCTCCAGGAAAGAGTTTATTGCAGCTCAGGGTCCTTTGCCTGCAACAGTCAGTGACTTCTGGAGGATGATCTGGGAGAAGAACGTGCTGACTCTCGTCATGCTGACACGCTGTAATGAACAAGGAAGAGTAAGTACAACCCATAAAACAACTAACTTACACACATCATATCCCTGAGATTAGTGCCATGAACAAATTTATTATTTCATTGCAACCACTACCTTACTCCAAAGAAAAAAGAAACAAAGAATAGCTAAAGTATAACAAACTAAAGAAATTGCATTTCCCGAGAAAATGCACGCAGTGTGAATGCTTAGTGCTGAAGAACTTGCAGAAAAACAGCTGAAATCAGAAAAAAAAAAATTTGCTGAAAAGTAGCTAAAAGGCAGAAACACGATTATACTACAAGTAGGAAGTGGAAAGAGCTGAAATGAGCTCATGAAATGTGTAATTAAATGAAAAAGATCAAATTAGTATAAAAACAGCTATGTAGTAGCTGAAAAGGCAGAAAAAGCTGGAACTAGCGGAACTAAGCTGAAAGAAGCATAACAAGTTGAAATTAGCAGAAATAATTTAATTATGCTGAAAGTAGCAGAAATTGCTGTGAAAAATTTAATTGAAAAAGGCTGAAATTAACTAAAAATGCTAAAATTGTAGCTAAAAAAAGTAGAAAGAAGCCTAATTTAGCAGAAGGAAGTGGAGAGAGCACCATTTTGACCATTTAAGCTGAAAGAAGCAGAAATGAGCTCAAAAAGTGGAAGTTATCTGGAACGAACCCCAAAAAAACAGCTGAAAAGTAGCTAAAAAGGCAGAAAAGAAACTTAGCTACCAGAAGAAAACTGAAAGAGCTGAAATTAGCTCAAACAATGTGGAATTAGCTGTAAAAAGCTACAATTAACATAAAAACAGCTAAATAGTAACTGAAATACATGTAGCAGAAATAGCTGAAAGTTGCATAAAAAAGCTGAAAGGAGCATAACAAGCTGAAATTAGCAGAAATAAGTTAGAAGAAGCTCAACAATGTTGTAGTTAGCAGAAAGAATCTGAAAGGAGCACAAAACAGCTGAAGAAACAGCTGAAAGTAGCTGAAAGAAAATTTAAATTTGCACAAGGAAGCTGAAAGAAGCTGAATCAGAACAAAATGTGAAAGGAGCAGTAAAGGTTGTAATCACATCTAAAGATTTGATGGATGTAAAATGAGCTCAATTCATTTTCCATGAGGGGAAAAAAATGACAGAAAAGGCTAAATATTTCAAAAAGCTGAATTCGCACCAATACCAAAAGTCATAGTAGGATTGTCCTGAAAGAGCTGAATGTTTGGATATAGGATTTGTTGAAATGACACAAAAATTGTGGAATGAGAAAGATGCTGAAAAATATACGGAAGACAAATGTATCACAATAGAGTGAATGATTCATAAACATTCACTTTATTATAGTTTGAATATTTTTCAAACAACACAAAGTAAAAGATTACATTGATTCTAAATTTAAAAAGCCTACTGTAATTATAGCACAACAAGAATATATCTCAACCACAATTTATTAGTTAAATATGATGTTACAAATTGCAGAGTTTTATGAGTTTACCCTGATGCATGCTCAATAATCCAGGTAGAAAAATCTAAAAAAGCTAAGTCTGGTCCTCTGGAATTTTTTCTTTTTTTTGCTTTGTTTTCTTTTTTGAATGTCCAGAGGACCAGACTTAGTTTTTTTAGATTTTATGAGTTTAGCTTGAATTGAGATCGTTATGATTTTATGGCTACTTAATGTTTGTTACAATTGTATTGCCATCTTTCCTCCTAAGGTTAAATGTGAGCAGTACTGGGGTTCTGGCACCAAGCACTGTGAAGACATCACGGTGACTACAACCTCTGAAATAGCACTGGAAGACTGGACCATCAGGGACTTTGACGTTAAAAATGTAAGTGTTAAAACGGTGGATCTAAAAAGAACACCATTTAGAGCCAAAATCACATATTTTATTCTATTATGATCTATTATGATCTCCAATGAAATGTGCAGACATGCTGCTTTAGTTTATGCCTACAGTGAAGTTACCGGTATTTAAGATGCTCCACTGTGTACAGGAGTTTTGAAAACAGTGATGTTTAAATCCTTTTTAAAATTATTTCCATATACTGTATGACTTTAAGGTGTATCAGATTAACTGTAACTTGAAACAAGCCAGATTTCTGCACTCTTGAAAAGTAGAAATTTTGCTTTTAGTGTTTGTCCAATTCTGGAAATACACCAAAAAATGTAGATCATATATTTCCAGAATATTTTCTATTCGTTTTCAAGGAACAAAAGTGAGATTTTCTTTAATACTTTACTCAAACAAGTGTTGTGATTTATACAACATGAATGATAAATGAAGGAACAACGCCATATTTTACGTCATCTTCCACACCAAGTTTTGGTAATCTTGCCATCAGCGTCCTGTTCTTTTGAGCTACTGATAGAGAACCCATCACCACACACATACAGCTTTACAGGCATCTTAAGTGATATACAGTAATAATAATAAATTGTGTAAACTCTAAGACTTTTCATGGTATTTGAAGCATACAGGTGATAAAACCCAGACACTGCACTTGTAAATGTTTGTGCTTGAACATAATGGCTTTAAAACCAGTTTAAACATCTGGAAATCTGAGCCAACAGAAGTCTGAAACTTTAAAAGGAAATGTGTACAGTACATTGTAACACTTCTGCCAAAGGGCTGGAGGGGGACTGGGTGGGTTTGTAAGGATATTTTTAAACAAATAGAATAGGGAATTACTGTGCTTGCCATCATCAGACATGTTGCACCGCTATATAAGTCGCATCAGTACCAATATGTCTAGTAAAGTGGAAAAAAACATAAATATGTCGCTTTGCCGTATATGTTGCATCTATTATGCATCACCGCTGACAACCCGGACACGTGGGCCGGTGTTGTGCCAAAAATAGATTGGCTGCCAAATGGTAGCCGCTAGAGCATGCACGGGAGGACTTTAACAAACTTTTTACAAGATTAACACTTAAAAACAATTATTTGTTTGCTTCAAATTATAGTAAAGGTGTGTCTCAGTTTAACTTTTCCTTAATAAATACACTTTGACAGCCAAATCAGCTGCATTCTGCCTGGGCGGCACAGTGAAATGCAGCTGCGACTCATACAGCAAAAAGTAGGGTAGTCATTTAAAATGATCACAAAGTTCCATTTATCCACTAATTAAAATATTTGCAGGGAACTGAAGCCTTTCTCAAGCGATCACTGGATGAGAGGCGAGGAACATCCTTGACAAGTTTCAAGTTCATAAAGACCAACGACCGTTAACACACACACAAATCTGATCACATTATAGAGTCACCAATGAAACTAACATGTAGGATTTTGGACTGTAGGAGGAAATAGAGCACCTGGAGAAAACCTGTGGTTGCTGAACAACTCCAGTTGAGAGCTGAACCTGCAACCTTCTTGCTGTGAGGCAGCAGTGCTCATTAATGGCTACTAATGACCGCGTGTATCTTGGATATTTGTATATTGTTTAGTTTTATACTTTATATTTTAGCTATTTTTTGGGGTGTAACTGGGACCTTGGATACATAATTTCGTTCCACCTCATGTACCACATGTGATGTGAATGACAATAAAAGCCTTAAACCTACACTGTGCATTCTACTGCACAGTTGATCCTTTGAAACATTTCCTGGTAGGAGTGGTGCTGTCCAAAACAACAAACCACTCATCCACAGGGAAAATTTCAGAAGAAAAAAAAAAACACTTTTTTTTAAAACTAATCCAACAGAATTTATAATCACCAGGGTTTACCCATATAATGTAGATGCAAAACACTTTGCGATAAAGCATATATTATTTATTCTTGTCATCTTCTGAGCCAAAGAACTGCAATCTCTTGTATCTTAGTAATACATACTATTTGATTATGTCACTTCTTGTCCTCCAGGTTAAAACAACAGAGGTCCGTTCAGTTCGTCAGTTCCACTTCACAGCGTGGCCGGACCACGGTGTTCCAGAAACCACAGAGCTTCTGATCAGCTTCAGACATCTGGTCAGAGAGCACATGAACCAGTACTCCAGGCACTCCCCCACTGTGGTCCACTGCAGGTGGGGAAAAGCGTGACAATACTCACACTTTCAGATTCTGCTTGAAATACGTGTTTCAGGAAAGACTGTGTAAATGGATATATCTCTTCTGTTGTTGTTTTTTGCACAGTGCTGGTGTGGGGCGCACAGGCACCTTCATATCCATCGACCGACTGCTCTTCCAGATCGAAAGGGAAAATATTGTAGACGTTTACGGCATTGTTCACGATCTACGAATGCATCGAACCCTCATGGTGCAGACAGAGGTAGAACACGTTCATTCTGCTTTCTGTTCAGACAGTGTGTGAAAGGATTATATGACAGCTCACAGAGAATTTGTTTTTGTCTGCAGGACCAGTATGTGTTTCTAAACCTGTGCGCCTTGGACATCATCCGGTCGAGGACAGGGACCAATGTAGATCTAATTTATCAAAACGCATCTGCAATCTCAATTTATGAAAATGTAGATCCAAAAAAAGGGTACAGCAAAAGAGAACATTAGACATTTAATTATTTTATTTTTTATGAAACAGCCGAGCAAACATAAAGGGAACGGTTTTACCTAATTGTGCTGTGCTGGTTTTTGTACCAGCCACTACATAGGTATGAATTTCCCAACACTGGATGTAAATCTTGCTGTATGTTGTATTTATTTGTTGAGAAAAACATGTTGAATGTTTGATAATGGTAGGAATCTACTCAGAGAAATGATATAGGACCAAATCATTCCAAAAAAATCAATTGCTATATGTAAACATCAGCCTTAATTTTTTATTTTTTTTATCTTAGCATATTTTTGCATGATTCTACAAATGTTTAAGAACGCTTCCTACTGTATATGACTCACTGATGAATCTATTTTGCTCAGGTAGTTTTTATTTGTGTAAACTGTTTTTGTATTTTTAAGAGACTTTTGATGAAGAAAAATGCTGGTTAGAAACGTTGTGCCTTTTACGTTCTGTACTCTTTACCACCAGTAGGGGGCACTGTTCTGTATTCATTTAAACACAAATAAGGACCAAATATTTCTTTACAAGAACCGTAAATTATTCACATTTTTTGCTTGATTAACAAATTGTGCAATGTGTTTTATTGATGGATGTTGTTTAAGTCGATTATTTATATGCACTGTGATGTGAATAATGCACTGGATGCATTTGTCCTTAACACTGTCCACTTTAAACAGAAGAGATATTATTTTTCTATGAGTAGTGTTGATTACCTTTTGGCCAGTCCTTCATGAAATGGAATATTTTACCTGCCATGTCTTGCCTGATTGTTACAGCTCAGGAACTCTTTGCAAGAAAAACATTTAACTGGTGGTTATTATGTAAAACCAGTACAGGTAGTCCTCGACTTACGACGTAGTTCCGTTCCTACGCGTCATCGTAAACCGATTCTCAACGTAAGTCGGAATATATGTACATATTGCACCATATACATGTACAGTACTGTATTACCAAGCACTTAGCCTATCCTAACACAGTACCCTACATAATTATCAAAAAGCACACGTTTGGGAGCCATAATGAAGGGCAAAAAGAGTTAATGGCCTACCAGGATGCTGTTGACGCTGTTCTCCTCGGTCCATCCGCCGTACCTGTTTTCCATTTTTCATTTACGACGTAAAACCGCGTTCACAGTACAGTACAGTATTCCTCCACCGCTGCACCACGTACAATACAATATTTTCCGCTGCCGTACCGCGTAAAGTACAATATTTTCCGCCGCCGCACCGCGTACAGTACAATATTTTCCGCCACTGCACCACGTAAAGTACAATATTTTCCGCCGCTGCTTTACGTTTATGACGTAAAACCGGTCCATCCGCTGTATTCCGGATTCCATTTATGACGTAAAACCACGTTCACAGTACAGTACAGTGCAGTGTATTCCTCCGCCGCTACGTAAAACCGGTCCATCCACCGTATTCCGTTTATGACGTAAAACCGTGTTCACAGTACAGTGCAGTGTATTCCTCCGCCGCTACGTTTACGACGTAAAACCGGTCCCGCGTTCACAGTACAGTGCAGTGTATTCCTCCGCCGCTACGTTTACGACGTAAAACCGGTCCCGCGTTCACAGTACAGTGCAGTGTATTCCTCCGCCGCTATGTTTACGGCGTAAAACCGGTCCCGCGCTCACAGTACAGTGTAGTGTATTCCTCCGCCGCTACGTTTACGACGTAAAACCGGTCCATCCGCCGTATTCCTGCATCGCGCACAGTTCAATACTGTATTCTTCTGCCGCTGCGTCACGACGTTTATGACGTAAAACTACGTAACTCCAAATAAGGCTTTTCATAGTAAATGGGAGATGCGTCGTAACCACGAAACGTCGTAACTTGAGGACTACCGGTACCTGTATATGCACCCATGTGTACTGTCAAGAAATATGAAGTCATTTTCATTGTTTTGTTTCATAGATTTTGATGGGGCGTAAATTCCCTTGTGCAAACTGTAATGCCTTGTCACTTCCTGCTACATATCTGATCCATGTGTGGTCATTTCCTGTGATGTTAATTTCAACAAAGAAGCACAAGCCTTCATCTATTATTAGAATTTTCCATAAGGCAGGTATCATAATTCATGTTCTGTTCTTTGTTTTAACTGTGCAGTATCTCTGTGTACTTAAAATGATTAGAAGCACTTACGGGTTAATGAAAAATCCATTCGTCCATTTTCTTTACCCACTTTTCCATTCTGGGTTGCGGAGGAGTTGGTGCCTATCTCCAGCAATAAACATGAAAGAGCCAATGTTGTAGGCTTTTTGAAAATGCTTTATGGGATGCTTGCTGGTTCAATGCAATAAAATAAAAGCTAGAATTTGTTATGTGCTTATGTTTCAGTCTTGTCAAATGAAATGAGATTAAATATGTTACATTTTGGCATCCATGTGCTACGAGAATCCACAAGCTTTAATATGATTAAAGCTTCATCATCTCACTCAAACGTTGTCTCTGCTGTTATGAATTTTGAACATGTGTAGCTGTATTACTCTGACAACATGCATGTTTGAAAACTATCATGTAAATAATTGTTTGTTTGAGTTAAACTCAAAGACGCAACGGGTCAAATCAGTAGCATCCTGCTTGCTGCAGAGGAGGATGAGTTGCTCAAGTTTGCATGATTCAGCGTTGACATCACAGTCCAAACACTTGGACAAAAACAACTTACAGCTGCACAAAACACTTCAGTGCTTGCAGGTCGCACACAGCATCTCGCTGTCATTGTGGTGACATAAGATTCATCCAGAACGTCTGCTTCAGTGAGCTCCTCATTTTCAGTTTTTCCATTTCACTTCACCACATCATGTTTCATGTCTTTCACATCCACAGGTTGGGTTTCAAAATAGATTTGGCATTGGAGCGCCTCGTCTTGTTCTGTGAATTTCAATTAAAGCTTTACAAAGCTGAAGCTGAAGACAATGGTTCAACAACTACGAATGCCATTTTAGACAATAGCATGGGTTGCATTTAATATTAGGATACTGCTATTCCTAATATAATTCCTGTATGCGTCTTATTATTCTTCATCTTGCAATTGCTAAAGTTTATTTTATTGAGCATACATGTTTATTTACTCTATTGGTTGTGTTATACTATTTAATCAACTACCTTTAATTTAAGTTAATGATATACTTGTAATTAAACACAACATGAGTTGACAGTAAAGCATGGATCACTGAAGACCAAAATACAATAAAAAGAAGTAAATTAAAACTAAGGAATGAGACACAAAAATAGGTTCAAACTGCAAAACCTATTAAATTAAAGATAAGAGAAAAACTAAATAAATAATTTAAGAATAGTTGAAAGCGAAGGAAAACAACTTAGTTTTATGGACGGTTTTTGTAAAGCAGACAACAAAGAGACCTGTCTGATATATTTTTATTTCACTTCAGCACATGATTATTTTCAGAGGAATTTATTTTATTTAGATAACCTACAAAGTATACTATTCATCTGCTATAGATTGTTTTCTTAAGCGTGACCTTTTGTAGACCGGTCAAGGTCAAAAACTAGACAGAAGATGAGTGAAAATACAGCCTAAGTACAAATGTACTATTTGTAAACTCCCACCAAAAATATAAAGGATGCCAAACTTCTACTTTTCAACCTTTTCTTTTACATTTTAAAAGATTATATTTTTTTAACCCAAGAAAAATTGTCCATGATTATATAATAATTTTATTTAAAAGCACCTTTCAGGACACCCAAGGACACTTACTTTATGATCTCCATATATAAATATAAATATATATATATAAATATATATATATATAT
>JBBPBX010016359.1:20007-39863 GCA_038048925.1 Garcialebias charrua
ATTGTAACAGTAAAGCAAAGACAGAAGTCTGTTTTTTTTAAGAATTTTGGAACATTTATATGTAAGGTTGAAACGTTCAACTTTGAGGACAGAGTAAGATGGAGGAGGATGACTGGCTGTGGTGACCCCTGAAGAGGGAAAAGCCAGAAGAAGTATACCTTCTGTCAAACACTAATCTGTGTTAAGTTTAAAACTGGACAGTTGTAGTTTTATTTATTTATTTTTATACAACAAATGCTGCCATGAGACATGAGTCATCAGCCTGTTAAATGCCTCTGAATGGTCATTGCCATGATGCTCTGAACAGGATCAGATTAGTTTAATTTTTTGGCATCTGGCTATGGATGTTTTCAAGTTATAGCATCACATTCACACAGCAGGACACAGGGGTCACCACAGTGAGTCATCCTCCTCCATCTTCTCACTCTTATCTTCATCTCTGTCCTCACTCCAACTACCTCCATTTCCTCTAACTACATCCATATACAGTATATCCTTGTTGTCTTTTCCCTGGCAGCTTCATTTTTAACATCCTTCTACCAATATACAGTACCCACTGTCCCTCTTCTGGACATGTCCAAACCATCTCTGCCGTACCTCTGATGATCTCATTCCTAATCTTATCCATCCTTGTCACTCCCTTGGAGAACCTCAACATCTTCAGCTCTGCCACTTCCAGTCCTTTCTCCGTGTCTTTTAGTCAGTGCCACTGTCTCCAGGCCATACAACATAGCTGGCCTCACTACTCTTGCACCTTTCCTTTGACCTTTTCTATCACCTTTTTGTCACAAATCACTCCTGAAAATTTTCCCCACTCACTCGATCCTGCCTTTACACTCATTTACCTTTTTACTGCACTCTCTGTTTTCCTGGACAGTTAATGTAAAGTCACTATTGCTTTATTAAATTAATGAAATTGGGATTGTATTTATGAAACTGAAGCATCTGTTGAAGCTGAAATGTAGTCAGGTCGATGAGAAGAGTCACACAGTTATGTTACTGTAAACAGGAACTTGAGACTTTAGGTTGTAGCTATTCATTCAAACAACTCAAGCAAGCACTACTTTAACCTTTAAGAAAAATCTTGGGGTTTAAAAGCTGTCAAGTTTCCATGACGAGATCATCATCTGACTTGAGTCTTAACCTGATACCCCCACCCCAAAACAGTCTTTGAATATCACTCACCTTGTGTCTGTTAGAGGTGACTCTGAATTAAGTTTCTTATCTATGGTTATGGAAGGTATGGATTATGTGTGACAGATATTTTTAATATTGACATTAAATTAAATTCCCATTTGTGTTTCTTTTCTTATTTTTTATTTTTTTTCTAGTTTGTACTACGTAAATGTACAATTCTGGACAGCTTTGTAATGGCGCAGTAATAACAAGACAGTAATACTAATGGTGTTTGCTTGTTGCATTACTGAGGAGAATTTTATGATGTCCCCATAACTTGTGCTTGAGTTAGTGATTGGTCTATGTTGTCTTCCAGCCATGCCAATGTTTTCCACATCAACACAGTAGAGTAGCACAACTGTCTCTGTCTGATTTTCTGCCTCACTAATCACTGTTTAAAATGGGCACATGGAAAGGGACGGTGTCCCTGGTTTTAACCTGTACACTTGTTATATTGTACATTTATTAGACATTTGTGAGAAATAATTTCATTGTTGGAAAACAAGTTGAAAATTTGTTTTTAGATAAAATTATTGTGTAAAAATTTGTTTTTTATGACCTTAATAATAATATGTTATGTGTTGTCATCATTGTATAATTGGCTCTCTGCATTTAACCCATCCACCCCCAGGTAGGGCAGTGGTCAGCTATTGGGGGTGCCTGGGAGGTAATTGGGGATGAGGTGTGCTGCTCAGAGACACCATGAGATGTACAATGACTAGGGATCGAACCTGGGGCTTCACGGTCCCCTTCCTCTTCCCCATCTTGGCCCCCATAAAAACTCTCTTTTGTTGTTTATCATATAACTTGAAAATCCCACACTAACAGCAGTTTGATGATCAGTTTCTTATAAGACTTTTTAAAGTGCTTCATCAAATAGTTTTAAGTAGGGACGCATGATATTGGATTTTTGGCCGATAGCCGATACCAATACAATTTTTTTTACTACATTATTCTGCATGGTCTTGTCAATTTAGCCTTCTACCAAATGAAGATGCCCAAAAGGGGGCTGAAAATGATGTAACACTTCAACTTGGATTATGTTTGATGTCAAATTGATTCATGACATTTACTCTAACTCAATGACAACACTCGGACAGTGCAAATTTGCAAATTTTCACAAATCTAAACTCAACCTGTTCACAAGCGACGCGTGAAAAGCCAATAAGTAGTAGTGCATTAATAGAGTACTTGATGGTTTGTTAAATTAAAAATGAACTTAAAACGGTGTTATTTTGATGGAATGGCCAATGTCCAATATTTAACCTTATCACAAATATTGGCTGATACCGTTACCATGCCGATAATATTGTACATCTCTAGACTAGATCAAGGCTTTTCTTAAGGCAGTTCAATGTTTACAAATTGTTTACACTGTGTTATTAAACTTAAAACTAAATTCTGTGAAGAAAGTGATCAATTTTCTTGAAGAAAACAATTGTCCATCATGTTTGTTCTGCCAAACCAAATGCACAAACAAGCCCTCAGTGAGATAAAGGTAAGGAGCAATAATTAGTCCCTAAGGTAGTTTGCTGGGACACTTCAGTGCTTGGTGTGCCTGATCAAGTGTCATTTTAATCGGCTGACATTGCTGTACAGTTGATAGAGACTCACTGTTTGATTTTTTTTGTCAGGAAAATAGAGTTTCATTGTGTGTTGTTGTTCATGCTATCCAGTTTAACAAACACCCAGTTCTTTGACTAATGATTACCATATTTTTCGGAGTCTAGGTCGCACCGGAGTATAGGTTGCATTGTCCAATTGTTGCCAAATAATTGGAAAAATCCATACAGTATTTAGGTCGCACCTGAGTATAGGTTGCACCTACGTCAAAATGTGGACCGTGTTTAGCTCTGCTGCAAATGTCTCTTCCACAGGAGCGCACAGCAAGGCTTTTAAGAAGATTAACACTTAAAAACAATTAATTGTTTGATAAAAAATTATAGCAAATATGTGTCTGAGCTGAACTTTTCTTTAATAAATGAATAATTTTAGCAGGATAAACACCTAAAAAAATATATTTGTTAGCTGACATTATTGTAAGTGTGTCTCAGTTTAATTTTTGTTAATAAATTATTACAAATCAGCTTATTTTATAAAAAGCCATATATAGCTCGCACCTGAGTACGGTATAGGTCGCAGGCCATGAAAAAATGGTAAAAAGGTGTGACCTATACTCCGAAAAATACGGTAGTAAAAATACAATAACAATATAATAATGGATTTTTCACCAAAGGCACAGCCTATATTTGTTTTTCAATGTCTAGCTTAACAACAGAGCCGTACAACCTGCTGCCTCTTTAAGATTACATTTAGCAAATTGAGTATACAGTAGTTGGATGGAGCTGTGTGTACCGGTATTAGTAAAACTGAGAATACAAAGTTATTGTTTGAGTAGTGTTGTTCAATCAAGGGATGTCAAAATAAATTTACATTGGTAATATTTTAGTACTATCAACTAGAGAATGTAGATATGCAAAATGTAAATACTTAGATTTAATCATTATAGATTTTTTATATATTATTGCCATAATCCAATACCTGTCTGTTCTCTGCTTGTGCATGGTGGAAGTAGATAGGTGCTGGTGAAATGACTCTGGCCAACCAGGCTCTCCTCTGGACTCAGTGCAGGGTCTCCTAATGCTCATGGGGTCTGCTGCCTATTAGGCCTCATGTTGTTTACCTCAACTATCACAGGAGGCTGTAGTTACTAATGCTGTTTATCCACCAGGTAACCACACTGGTGATGGCCTCCTTTGAGGCTTTTACAACATTATGAAGGTGTAGTCCCAGTGCAAGCACCCCTCTCTTTAACTAATTCAACATTTCATAAATCGGCCTTAATTATGCTGTACAGTACTTACATGAGAAACAGATTTTACCAATTTTTTGTAGTTTTAGGAACAATTGTCTAAACGTCATTTATATTTCAGAGCACTATACCTCACGGCCAGTTCAAACAAATTTGTATTGTTTCTAGGATATTGTTCAACAGTATGTTTTTCAATAAAATAAGACTGGAAATTTTAAGGTGCATTGTGACCTAAAAACACCTGACATTGTCACTTATAAAACAAAATCGTAACAGCCAAAATCGGAATCGGCAGGTCCAGCTTTTTAGAGATCGTGATTGGCCAGAAAACAGCAATCGGTGCTCCCCTACTAAACATGCATGCTTTTTGGATCCAACCTGGGACTTAACTCAGGATGTTTTTGTTGTGAGGCAACAAAGTGCCACTAAACCACTGTACTACCAAATTAAATGTTTTACAAAGTAGAACCAGCTTGAAAGGTGTGCAGAGATTTATCAACACAGTCCATTATAAGTATTAGTTAAGGAGGGCTGAAACTAGGGGTGCACGGATTGCAGTTTTCTGGCCGATCGCCGATTTCTAAAAAGTCTGACCTGCCGATTCCGATTTTGGCCGATACCAGTTTTATTTTATAAGCAACACCGTCAGGTAGGGCTGGGTGATACATTTTTGTTGGCGATATAAGTTGAGACGATATAAGTTGAGACTATCTCGATATAAACTACAGGTAGTCCTCGACTTACGACAGAGATCCATTCCTATGCAGCGGCGTAAACCGAATTTCGACGTAAGTCGGAACATTCATTCATTCAACCTTTATTTATACTAGGGCTGAACGATTTTGGAAAATAATCTAATTGCGATTTTTTTTCTATAAATTGCGATTGCGATTTAAAATGCGATTATTTTTACTGGTTCTGTATTAATTCATATCACTAACGACACAACTGTTTTTTTTTTAAATCAGATAATTAATGCGCTTTTTCAAGCAGAAGCTTGCAAAACAGACCCGGTCACATGACCAGCTCGCGCTTTGTTTATCTCCCGCAGTCTCTGTGTCTCAGCGTCTAAGCTCAGATACACGTTTAAATGAGCCAACTTACCTGAATTTATAACTTTTATGACTTCAGTCGAGCCTAAAACAACTGTTGGAACGCACGGTCTCCTCCTCCCTGCTCTCTCTCTGTTTTGCTCCTCAGAGCTGCGCGCGGCTAAACCGGCTCACTACCAAGTCACGTGACCAGCTTGCGCTCTCAGATACACGTTTAAATGAGCTAACTTACCTGAATTTATAACTTTTATGACTTCAGTCAAGCCTGAAGCAACAGTGTTGGAACGCACGGTCTCCTCCTCCCTGCTCTCTCTCTGTTTTGCTTCGCTCAGAGCTGCGCGCGCCAGACCGGTGTGATGCAGAGAAGCGTGACCAGTCAAATCGCAGCCCGTGCGATTAGTGAATCGCGTTTTAACATATCGCGAGATAATCGCAAATGCGATTAATCGTGCAGCCTTAATTTATACAGGCTAGTTTCTGTACAGTACGTACGTACGTACGTACGTACATACGTACGTACGTACAGTACTGTATTTTACCAAGCACTTAGCCTATCCTAACACAGTACCCTACATAATTATCAAAAAACACATACATTTGGGAGCCATAATGAAGGGGGAAAAATAGTTAATTTCCTACTGGGATGCTGGTGAAGCCTTTCTTCCGTCCCTCCTCCGTATTCTCCATTCGTTTACGACGTAAAACCGCCGTCCAGCTCGGTCCATCCTCTGGTTTCTCTATTCGTTTACGATGTAAAACTGCGTTCACAGTACAGTACAGTTTTGTTTTTTGAATGTCCAGAGGACCAGACTTAGCTTTTTTAGAGAGTACAGGGCAGCATTCCTCTGCAGCTACGTTTACTATGTAAAACCGGAAACAGTGTAACTCTGCTTTACAAAATAAAATTTCAAAATATATATTTTTTTTTAATGGAAAATGCGTCGTAACCGCAAAATGTCGTAACTCGAGACCGTCGTAAGCCGAGGACTACCTGTATATAGTTTTATACTTTGGAATCCTGTCGTCTCTTTCTCCCAGACGCCCCCCCCTCCTTTTACACACAGCCCTCTGCTTCGCTCCCCCTCCTGCTTCTCCACTGTCGGCAGGCGCTCGGGCAGAAGGAGACGTTTAGTAAACATAGCAGCTAGCATGTGTGAAGCTACCAGCTCCGTCAGATCTGACTCCTTATAAACCACGGTTCAGAGCTTTTTTAGCCATGCTGTGTGCCTTTTTAGAGAAACAGAGAGAGGAAGCGCAACATTAATAAAGCAGCAGTTTATCATATCGCTAGCGCTTAGCTTAGCGGTTAACAAGATGGCTAACGCTAACAAGAGGGCTAAGGCTTTAGCCGCTAAGGCCCGTTTCTTTAGCGATATGATAAACTGCTGCTTTATTAATGTTGCACTTCCTCTATCTATTCCTCTAAAAAGGCACACAGCACGGCTAAATGAGCTCTGAACCGTGTTTTATTTCAAGGCCTCATGGTGTGATCACACCGAACAGCGTTTCAATGGCAGGAGCGTCCAGCTTACATGCAAAGTCAATGGGGGACGCGCTTCCAGCCGCGTCTTGGCGTCGGGCGTCACGTCACGTGCGTGTTGAGCATGCTGGAAAGCGTTTTTCCGTGCACGTGAACCCGCGTCAATCTCCAAAGCACGCATTCGCCATGCTGAAGATTTCGCGGTTCAAACGTTCAAACGCCGTTCAACTCTCCCTGATTGGTTGATCAGGGAGAGTCGGGGGGAGAAGAGAGGGGGTCAGGGGGAGAGGTCCCTATGTGACGCGGAAACGATTGCGCAACTACGTGACGTATTGTTTGTGGGACACAGAAAAAACCCGCGGAGTCATGGACTATGGAAGAGAAACTCATTGTAGCTGTGTGTTCGCGACAATTCCTTCACGACCAGTCAAGTCTGCTCCACAGAGACAGAGATAAAAAGCTCCTCGCCTGGCGGAGTGCAGTGAGGACTCGGTATACCGGTAAGCTCCTCCCACACACCCAGCAGCAGTTTCGCGTTCAGGTCTGGACAAGTGCGTCCACTTGCGTGCATGACGAGCTTTTTGGAAGTTGAAACGCTGTTCGGTGTGATCACACCATCAGATCTGACAGAGCTTCAAGGTTCCAAGTGGAGGCTCACTACTGCAGCTTCACACAGGCTGACTAACGTGAAGGCTGCGCAGCTGAATAGACTGTACTTATAAAGCACCTTTATATCTTATCAAGACACTCAAAGCTCTTTACAACACAATCTCTGCCTCATTGATCCATTCAAACAGCACTCTACTAGATCTCTCTAAAGAATAATTAGAGTTTTATCATATTCATACACTGATGGGACACACACCAGATGTAATGAGGAGTTTCAGGAACACTTCAGCATGTGACTGCTGGTGGAATCGAACCTCCAACTCTTCCATTGGAGGATGACTGCTCTAGCCTCTCAACCACAGCTGCCCCCAGCTGAAGAGGATTATTATTTAATATATGTAAATAGATGTCTAAAAAAACTATTTAATAGCCTATATGTAAATAGTTTATTTTTGGGGGCATTTATTTTGTACAGCTACAGTGTTAATGTGCCTGTGTGACAATTGGGACAAAACTTTGACTCAAATATATTTTTATTATTACTTTATGGAAAGAAAAAAATATTGAGATATATATCATATATCGCAATTTTGGTAAAAATATTGAGATATTAATTTTGGTCCATATCGCCCAGCTCTACTGTCAGGTGTTATAATGTCACATTTAGGGTTGGGCATTGAGAATCGTTCGGAACCGGGACTAACTGTTCAGTTTTCCCGGAATCGTTCAAAATATGTATTTTCGATTCCTATTTTCGATAGTCCGCCAACCGGAAGTAGCCGCAAACGCCGAAGAAGAATTTACCGCAGTGATAATTTTATATCATGCAAAGGAGGGTGGAGAAGTAAAAAAGTGTCCCGTCTTTGACGCGCTCCGCCGGATTATTTTTGCTTCGTGTCCGACCAGAAGTAACAAAGTGGTCCGTCTTCAAAACACTCCGCCGGACTTTTCACTGCCTCCATCAGGTAAATAAAACTATAAACTACATCTCATACCAACATTAAGGCAACTAACAAGTTATACTCCACTTAAAGCAGTAAGTCAGCTCAAATACAAACACGATGGCATCGATGCTAACGTTAGCTCGTGTTGTTTTCTTAGACAAACGATCTGAAATGGCTAATAATGTTAGCCAGGCTCCACGGTGTCCACCAGTGTCCAAGGTAAAATACGTCAGTGTAAATGGTAAATGGAGCTTATTTATATAGCGCTTTCCAGCCCCTGATGAGGGGCCCCAAAGTGCTTTACAATACCAACCATCCACCCATTCATACACCGGTAGCGGCAGACTGCCATGCAAGGCGCTTTCCAGTCCTACCGGGAGCAACTCAGGGTTAAGTGTCTTGCCCAGGGACATAACGGGATTCGAACTGCCAACCTTCTGATCGGGGGACGACTGCCATTACCACTATGCCACGGCCACCCAGTGTAACTGAATGAAGAGTGTCACAGAACAGTTACAGCATATGTTGTGAGAAGGTTGCATCCCTTTTCAGATGTGGATTCACCAACATTTAGGCAATAACAACAGAGCTAATAATTGTATACATTCTCAATCTTGAAAATGATGTAATAATCATTTTTTACTGATAATACTGTACTGATAAACCTGTTGTTTGTTTAGGAACCTCCTCCCTGCAGTCCATCCAGAAAGTCTGTACTGGAGGAGCTTTTTGCTGAGGAAGAGGGACAGAACATAATGTCACAGCTCCATGTCCATGAAGAAACAAATGGAGAGAGGACTGCAGATGGACCAAGACATTCTACCAGCCGTTCTGTCTGAGGACCCTGCTGCTGGTGGTGGAACCAGGTTAGCCCATCAGTGGGAGCTCAGTAACATGGCTGCAGCATCACACACTGGACATGTGGAAATGTGTTTCCATGAGGTTTTCAAACAAAGCTCTCTTGTAAAAGTGTACCCCTGCGAAAAGAAAACTCATAACATATTGAAGTTCATAAGTTTGATATTTATATACTGGTTGAAAATAGCCCTGTGAGAAATTCATAGTAAATTTAACAAAAAGGGAAAAGTTCATAACATTAAATTCAAACAGAAGTTCAAATTATTTCATCCTAAAAGAACTCTTGCTAACTACTGTAGCTCTTTTATAACATGATGGAGTTAAACTCAAAGCAGTCTCCTCAGATAAATAGTGTTAACTTATTATTTTTATATTAAAGTTTCTGTTAACTTATTTTTATATTTGATTGTTTCTGTTCAGTGCCCTGAGACGACTTCTGTTGTGACTTGGCTCTATACAGTATAAATAAACTGAACTGAATTGAATTGACATGTCTTTTTAACCCTGCCTAAAGAATCGGAATCGAGAATTGAAAAGAATTTTAATAGAAACGAAGAATCGGAACTGGAATCGCTCAAATTCAAACGATGCCCAACCCTAGTCACAATGTACCTTAAATTTTCCAATCTTATTTTTTGCTGTTATTAAACAATCCACACTTGTTTTAACTGGCCATGAGGCAGTGCTCTGAAATATAAATGAAGTTCAGACAATTGTTGTTAAAACAAAAAAAATTGGTTTCTCATTCAAGTATCGGCAGATTTCGGATTTCTCAAAATGAAGGAAATCGGGACCGATAAATCGGCCGGCCGATTTAACAGTGCACCCCTAGCTGAAACTGCCTTAAAGGTCTATTTCAACCAAGAAGAATCTGTCCAGATGACCTTATTTAATTTTTGGTGATTAAAAATATATAAATCCTTCAGTAAATATATGTGTGTCAAAGTTCTATTAAAGGGGACCTCAGATGTATTTTTTAAATTTTTATGGTATTTCTGTGGGATATCCAGACCCTATTCCTTCAATTTAATGCACAAAATAATTATTAGATAATCAATTATACCCTTTTTAATTCTGCCATTTTTAACTTTCGTTTTGAACGACCGGTTTCTTGAAGTCCACGCCCTTCAACGATCTGTTCACGCCCTCTGTAACAGCCAGTATCTGTAATGTGTTGTTGTTTTAAAATTAGCTCTTTTTTTATTACTCATTTGACTTACTGTTAGTGTTAGCTTAAGATAACTTACCGAAACCCGTCTGAGCGCGCCGCAGTTTGCTGCTCCTTTTAGCATTAGACCACCCGAATCCGAAGCTAATGTTAGCTTGTTCCTCTTCCGGTTTTCGCCAGCTCCGCTCGTTGCACGCGATGAGATTTTGGGAGTTATCGCTGTTCCAGTGAAGACAACACAAAGTTCACCAAGTGTCTCCCGTAAATTAATCTGTAAGGAGAAGGTCCTCTTGCTGCGAGCCTGCTGCGAGGCTGCTGCAAGGCTGTACAGTTGAAGCTCCGCTCCATCGCGCCGGAAGAGGGTCCCGTCGAACCCGGTCCTTCCGCCTGTGGTCCGCTCGTTTAATTTTTGCCGGCTGCGCGTTGGCAGCGATCGCAAATACACTAAAAATTGAACTAAAACATAAAAATAACAATTATACTTTATTTATAAAGCCATTTAAAAAAACACAGCTGCAACAAAGTGCTGTACACATGAAATTAAGAACATATAAACAAAAGATGAGATGAAATCATGAAAAACAACAGTCATGTGTTTAATACAGAAGTGGGTTGAGCCTAACCAGGGGTTGCTAGGTGAGGGGCTGGACTCAGGTTTGATCTGATTGGCTGGCGGCTTGTGACGTCAATAAATGCAGGAAGTGTGAATCCTGGTGTATTTATCAAAAATAAATAAATCTACTTAGAGTAAATAAACCACTGGGTGCATTTTTTTGGCACAAGGACTGTTTTTTTATGAAGTAAATACCCAAAGTTTAGTAAAAAAAACATTAAAAAGTGAATTTTGCATGTGTGGTCCCCTTTAAAAGCTCAAATCAATGTACAGTATATGTTATTGCTTTTTCTTTGCCCTTTCCTGCTGTATATTTCCATAAACCAGTTTTCTTAATAATTTCTCTTTTTTTTAAATAGAATTGTTTTATTAAATTTTTACATTTACAGTTTCAATATCATTTTCTTGTTGCATATTTCCCTTTGATTTTCCCAAGTATATTTATGTTTCTGCTTCCTTTTCTTTTCTTGTAGTTGCTTTTTATATTCCTGTATGCATTACAGGTTTCAAATGCAAAAAGGATGAAAACATCAGTCTGTAATTATTTGTGAGGCCTTTTCTGTATAAAAGTAACAGAACAGCATGGCACTCATCAATTAGATTTTTTTCTATAAAAGGCTATGCCACCGATAAATTTACAGTATTTTTAAAACAAATAAATAAATCACTCAATATATTTCCCCTTTTAAGATTAATAAAAAGGGATGAAAAAAAAAAAACACCACACTGTGCAAATCTTCTTTTGCCATTGTTAATGTTATTCAGCATTATTGAGAAATTGAGGAATAAAATCATATCAAGTAGGGGCAGCACAATGGCGTAACTGGTAGAGCTGCTGCCTCTCAGCGAGCAGGTCCTTGGTTCAAATCCCGGTCCGGGGGCCTTTCTGGGTGGAGTTTGCATGTTCTCTCCGTGCATGCGTGGGTTTTCTCCAGGTACTCCGGTTTCCTCCCACAGTCCAAAAACATGCATGTTAGGCTGATTGGTGACTCTAAATTGTCACTAGGTGTGAGTGAGAGAGTGAATGATTGTTTGTCTCGTTTGTCTCTATGTGGTCCTGTGATGGGGTGTACCCTGCCCCTCACACAGTGATTGCTGGACATGGGCACCGGTGACCCCGTGACCCAAAATGGAAGAAGCGGGTAAAGATAATGGATGGATGGATGAATCATATCAAGTAAATCTAAATATTCAGTGTTGTTTTTCTCAATCTGTAGCCATTACTTCTCATTCCAGGTGCCTATGTCCAGCTTTAAATTGTCCTTCCCACCATTCTCATTTTATCATAGGATGGCCCCAGAGACCTGACTTTAATGGTGCATTCACACCTAACAGCGTTTCAACAGCAGGAGCGTCCAGCTTACATGCAAAGTCAATGGGGGACGCGCTTCCAGCCGCGTCTTGGCGTCGGGCGTCACGTCACGTGCGTGTTGAGCGTGATGGAAAGCGTTTTTCCGTGCACGTGAACCCGCGTCAGCCTCCAAAGCACACGTTGATTTAGCTGAAGATTTTGCGGTTCAAACATTCAAACGCCGTTCAACTCTCCCTGATTGGTTGATCAGGGAGAGTCGGGGGGAGAAGAGAGGGGGTCAGGGGGAGAGGGGGAGAGTCCCTATGTGACGCGGAAACGATTGCGCAACTATGTGACGTATTGTTTGTGGGACACAGAAAAAACCCGCGGAGTCATGGACTATGGAAGAGAAACTCATTGTAGCTGTGTGTTCACGACAATTCCTTCACGACCAGTCAAGTCTGCTCTACAGAGACAGAAATAAAAAGCTCCTCGCCTGGCGGAGTGCAGTGAGGACTCGGTATACCGGTAAGCTCCTCCCACACACCCCGCAGCAGTTTCGCGTTCTGGCGTTCTGGTCTGGACACCAAGTGCGTCCACTTGACGTGACGAGCTTTTTGGAAGTTGAAACGCTGTTCGGTCTGGACGTACCATTAATCCTTGGCCAGGGGCAGTCTTGGACCTCCTTTATGAGCCAGTCTTGGATCTCTGTTTTGAGGGAAGGAACAGTGTTCTTATGCAAGTGTTGCTTTGTTGTATGTTTGAGAAAAGCATTCGGAGTGCTTGGCATAAATTATGTATGTGACACAGTGTTTCAGCAGTCAATATCTGTTTTTTCCCCTTCCCCTTTAGGTCTAGTACAGTATAACTTTTCTTCCCTGAATTAGGGGTCGTTTACACGGCGCGTATTTTGAGTGAAACCGCACCTTTCTCTCTGCGGTTCTGCCGATCGTTTACACGACACCACTGGCCCCCCTCTTTGAATCCGAAGGTTTCTGAATCCACCCTCCAGAGTGGAGGTTTTTCGCTGACCCCCCGTTGATAACATAAACATCTCCAGCTGAGCCTTTTTTTGAACCACATGCGCGCGCACGCATGCGCGGACACACAGCATTTCTATCAACAACAATGGCGGCGGACACACACCACTTTCTGAAATACGACTGATGGTATATATTTTGAGTCTCATATTTAATTAATCTACACCTGAATCTAGTTGCATCTCTGTTGGAAGAGACACAAGTCCCTTTCATAAGACGGCTCAGTCCGGGCCTGATGCGTGTTCAGTCCTCTAACGAGCATTCAGAAAAAACACGAAGGCGGATTGGCGAGTAAATTTTACTCGCCTCTGATGCGCCCCTGATCCGCGAGCAGAGGTAGTATCAGATCCGGACCCGAGCCGGGCAGACCCACTTGTGAATGCAACCCGCGGATCCGCGCTCAGAATATGATGATATCAGTGAGCGACCGCAGGATTAATCAACAAGCAGATTTATTAACAAGGGAATATTAAAAATGACACGAAACAGCAACTTGTAAAAGTTAGTTTCGCTTTTTCTCTCTCTCTCTCTCTCTCTCTCTCTCTCTCTCTCTCTCTCTCTCTCTCTCTCTCTCTCTCTCTCTCTCTCTGAGCAGCGGAGGAGCTGATGTGTGTGCGCGCGCTGGAGGGAGACGTCAATGCAGCTGTAGATTTATTATTGAGGGAATATTAAAAATGACACAAAACAGCAACTTGTAAAAGTTAGTTTCGCTCTTTTTTTTCCTTCCCCTCTTCTCTCTCTCTGTCTCAGCAGCGGAGGAGCTGATGTGTGCTGTGTGTACGTGTGTTGGAGGGAGACGTCAGTGCAGCTGTTGATTTATTATTGAGGAAATATTCAAAATGACACGAAACAGCAACTTGTAAACGTCTGACGTCTGTCCCACAATAAATACGTCGCGGCGCAGTTCAGCTCAGCTGAGTTCTGCTCCACACCCCTTTTGGATCCGCGCTACGGGCTCATTTATGAAAACGTTTATGTGAACGGGACCTGCCCACCTTCAACTGTGGTCTTATGAATGACCCGGGGAGGATTAAAGCTGGACGGTCTGTGCGGCAATTGCGCGGATTTGACTTATGAAAGGGGCTATAGTCTGATCCAGTTCTAATATCACTGTTTATTGAACGAGGCAGGCAGATATTTCACACGTCACACTGCACTATAACATATTAAATGTGCTAAATATTAACAGTTTAACAATAATAAACAGTATTTATGTTAGCGTGGGAGATATATAAAGTTATCTGAGCTAAATGAAGCTGTCTGGACTTGTTACGTGATTTAAACGATGCGCAACATGCTGCATATTATTAAAGTTGAAAATGAAGACACCAGGGGCCTCATGTATCAACTGTGCATACTCACAAAAACCTTGCGTACGCCATTTTCCACGCACTCCGTATGTATCAAAACAGAACTGAACGTGGAAATGTGCGCAGCCCCACGCCAACTCCAGGGCTGGCGTACGCAAGTTTCTGTGGTTTTGGTTCCATTGGCGACACTTAGAGGTGATTCTGAGAAACTGTTCATGATGTGAAAATCATTATTGTTCACACCAAACACACATGATTAACAATTATTACATCCACATGGACGCACGGCTTCTTTTTACATCCTTATAATCTCTTATGCGCATGGAACCTGTGCGCCCCCACATGTCGCCCTGTCTTTGAAGTTCCATTACTAGTCAGTGCTTCAAGTCATCAACTTTCTGTTAATGGCTGATTAAAATGCAGTTTCAGAGCAGTCTACCAAGCCCTTGTTTGTTTCTGTGTGTATAGCGGTTCTGCAAATAAACACGTGCGTAAAGTGTGGAATGCGTCCGCCTTTCACCAGCGCACTGCTGCGTTCATTAATTAATTAATAATAATAATTAATAATAATTAATTCAATTTATAACGCACTTTTCATTACTGAAAATCTCAAAGTGCTACACATATATTGAATGCTACACACATTCATAAACCGGTGGCGGCAGACTACCATGCAAGGTGCTTTCCAGTCCTACCGGGAGCAACTCAGGGTTAAGTGTCTTGCCCAAGGACACAACGACACATGGTGCGGGTCCCGGGAGTCGAACCGCCAACTTTCCGATCGGGAGACGACTGCCATTACCACTACACCACGGCCGCCCATTAACACAAAGTAACCCAAAAGCGCAGCATTACGAACTGATAAGCATCTGACTCTGCCCATTTGTAATTTATTATTTTTATTTCACAAATATATAAAACAGGCAAGTACACATTATCACTTAATCAGTGCATTTAATGTTCTGTTAATGTCTGCGAGGACTCCGATCAGTTGGTCCAGGCGGTCATTGATGCCATTAATGCCGGAAACTATTTCCTGCTGTGTCTGCAGGACAGCTGTCGTCAGAACACGGCCAGTAGGACGGACATCAGCTGCTGGCAGGTGGGGTGTGCTGGATGTGCCCGTGGTGCCAGACGTTCCAGGGACACTGGAGGAGCATCCAAAGTCTGAGGCAGCAGACTGCGTGTCTTCTGTTTCATTCTCTGATGGCAAAATAAAATGTGTACATGTAAAAAAATATATAAATAAATCCCATGACTGAAGACTTTTTATTCTTATAGTCACCAGTATGAAAACAAGATATTTTATGGCATTTAGAATTAACACTGACTTATTTACTTACTTTGTGTACAATCCGAATCCCCCACATGCGGAGCCACTACACCTGTGAGGGCCGTGTCACCCACAATACTGGCAACCCTCTGGTCAAATGGAGTGATGTCGTCATCTCCTGTCCCCCCGCCTGTTTTCGTCACACTCTGGCGATGGGCAGCTGTCCTCCGTTTCACATCCACCTTAATATCTGACCACTTTTTTTTTAGTTCTGCCGGTGTTCGCTGCTCTGACCCCACAGCATTTACAGCTTCACACAGGCTGTCCCACTCACGCCTTTTGCGCTTAGCTGTAACGCCAGAGGACAGCGTGCCAAACAAAACTTTTTTCCGTGCCTCTACCTCACTCAGAAGTGTCTCCAGTTCACAGTCCGTGAAGTTCCTCTTTTTTCCACGTTTCGACATGATTTGCAATAGAGCAAAGACGACATTCCTCTGGTGCAGGGCATATTTAAATGAATTTGCATATTTATATGGAGGCGTGTCAAAGGCGGAGTCGGCCACTCTCTCATGTGCGCTTCAGAGCCATATATATAGAGAGTTACGACACGCTTTGATCTCGCCGACAGGCGGTCAATCGTTCCAAACTACGGCTATGGAAACCTTGTGGAGCTGCGCCCTCTGGTGGCGACGGAGCGCTACTGCAGGCAGCTTCAGACTGTAACCAGAGCCATGGAACAAATCGCCCCCTCCAAGACCCACGTGACTTCCGCATTCCATTCTTACAATGGAACTCTATGGAAGTGTCGCAACTCTCACTTTATATGGCTCTGGTGCGACCTATTCCACATTGATTGTGATATACAAAAGCAATGTGCATGGATTCCGGCATACGCACAGTTTGATACATCTGGATTTTTTTGTGCGTACGCCATTTTCTGGATCTGACCGTACGTCACGTTTCAGTAAGAAGTCCACGCAAGTCTTTGTACATGAGGCCCCAGGTTTATTTTTTATTTATTTATTCAACACCACAAACTATGTCAAACAAACACTGTGAATTAAATTGAACACTATTAAAAACACGTTAACCGAACTGTAACTACGTTAATGAACTGGACTTTGCTCTGTTTTCATTCTGGTCCCATCCGAACCGGTCTGCCTGAAGGAAGGACAGCTTCTCGACCTCGCAGGAAAAAAATAAAAACTCAGTTGGTTGTTGTGTGATTGAAGTAAACACAAGCAAACATTATTAAGAACATTGATTTACCTGCTGTAAATCAGCTGTTTATCACAGACTAAAGTCCGACATCATCCTCGTCGACTCGGTTCTGGTCCACTCAGCGACCGGTGTGGAGCTTGTTAGATGAAGCCAGTCCTGGTTGGCGTCAAATCTGTCGACTCTTATCCAAAATTCCAGCTTTAACTTGTTGTTAAGTTGTTGTTGTTAGCTGAACGTTTAGCCCAGAAGAAAGCAGTATACTGAGGAAACACGCATGCACATTAGGTGAAGGTGCAAAAATTCACAGCGCCAGTTAATGATCCGGCATGGTAACTACAGCAGATTCATGAGGGCTGGGGAGATTCCAGTGGATGCATGTAAACACAGAATTCGCCCGTGTCAACGCAGAACTTTTCCTCTAATTAACATACGCAAAAACCTACGTTTCCCCCCATCGTGTCCGTGTAAACAGGGCCTAAGATCTAACCTGAGTTGAAGCACCTAGGAAATACCACTGCATCATTTCTCTGTGCTGTGGCAAGATGTTTACTTTACTGATCCTAAGATCTGGTTTAAGTGAAGAAATCTGAGACAACTTAAAGAGTTGAGTTTTTTTTTTTCATTTACCCTTTATTTATACAGGTACAGTAGTCTCATTGAGCCACAAGAACTCATTTTCAAGAGAGACCTGTTTAGGGAGCAGATGGTGGGGGTTAAGGGCCTTGCTCGTGGGCCCAGAGTGGGGCAAATGAGGGTGAAGGCAGGTGTGGGTGTTTCACCTTTTCCCACCCACATTTTTTGATGTTGTCGGTACCAGGGCGATCTTCCAATCACAGGCCCACCGTCTTTAATCTCTGCGCCACCACTCCCCCACTAAAGTGTAAAGAGTGCTTGAATAATGCTGGCTTTCTTCATTCTAAATGCTCTAACTTTCAGGGTCACAGTTTTCCTGCTTTCAGTTTGTGCTCCTTATACAAGAAGTGTCAATGCCCTTTTTTATGAATTATGTTATTTTTTTTAATTATCCATCATTTTTATCCTTCATGGCATGGTATGTTTGGCTGGATCTCCTCTGCACTTCCTGCTTTGTGTCTTTTGCCATTTCTCTGCTGCTCTTTGAGTTCACTTCTTATTTAGATTAGACACACTCCAGTGTTGTTGCTTCCTCTTCTGCTCAAAGATAGGGTGTAAGGCACTGATTGGAATTCCCACTTCAACTTCCATTTTACACTTATTGGTTTTCTGGTAGATTATTACCCAGAATTAGACTCAACCTATAAGTCTATTTGGGCTTCAGCCTATTAAGAGTGGGGGTCATTGCCAAGTTTAGTCAAGTGGGAATGTGACATTTTTTTCTTTATTTGTGAAATTCCCTTCCATGTGGTGTAATACGTGATGTATTGCAAAAACATAAAGCCTGTATGTATTTCATTGTTTTGTATTATCAGATTTTCTCTTCACAAAAAAATGCAGATATTTTATTTGGTAAACTTAACATGTTATTTGTATCCGCTTATAAACGGTGTTTATTTAAAACAGACTGAGATAAAGCCGATTTGTGTTTACTTTAGTTTATCAGGTATTAGACTTACCTTGTAAACATTCATCCATTATCTTCTACTTGTTCCAAAGTCGGGTCGTGGGGCCAGCAGCTTTAGCAAGGAGGCCCAGACCTCTCTTTCCACAGCCACCTCTTCCAGCTCTTCTGGGGGAAGCCCAAGGCATTCCCAGGCCAATTGAAAGACAATCTCTCCAGCGTGTCCTGGGTCTTCCCTGGGGTTTCCTCCCAGTTGGATATTCCTGAAGCACCTCCCTAGAGAGGCACCCAGTGGGCATCCTTCCAGATTCCCTAACCACCTCAACTGGCTCCTCTCGATGTGGAGGAGTAGCGGTTCTACTCTGAATCTCTCCCAGATAACTGAACTTCTCACTCTATCTCTAAGGTAGAGTCCAGCTACCCTGTGGAGGAAACTCATTTCAACCGCCTGTATCCACATTGTCATTCTTTTGGTCACTACCCAGAGCTCATGACCATAGGTGAGGGTAGGAACGTAGACCGACCGGTAAACAGAGAGTTTTGCCTTACAGATCAGCTCCCTCTTCACCTCAACGGATCGGTACAGAGTCTGCAATACTGCAGACGCTGCACCAATCCGTCAGTCAATCTCATGCTCCATTCTTACCTCACTCGTGAACAAAACCCTGAGATACTTGAACTCCTCCACTTGAGGCAGAACCTCACCCTTAACCTGAAGAGAGCAATCCACCCTTTTCCGGTTGAGGACCATGACCTCAGATTTGGAGGTGCTGATTCTCTTCAGTGAGAGCTGAAGATCATGGCACAATGACGCCAACAGGACCACATCTCTGCAAAGAGCAGAGATGGAATCCTGAGGCCACCGAACCAGAAACCGTATGCCCCCTGACTGCACCAAGGAATTCTGTCCATAAAAGTTATGAACAGAATCTGTGACAACAGGCAGCTCTGGCAGAATCCAACTCTCACCCTGAAGGGGTCTGACTTACTACCGGCAATGCGAACCAAACTCTCGTACTGCTTGTATAGGGACTGAACAGCCCATAACAACAGGCCTCCAATCCCATACTCATGGAGCACCCCCCCACAGTGTACCCCAAGGAACACGGTCAAATGCCTTCTCCAAGTCCACAAAACATGTAGACTGGATGGGCAAACTCCCATGACCCCTCAAGGACCCTAGTGAGGGTAAAGAGCTTGTCCAGTGTTCCACAGCCAGGACGGAGCCCACATTGTTCCTCCTGGATCTGAGGTTCTTTTAAACATGGTTTTAAATTAAATTGGTGCAATATTTATGTTGCAGTTGAAGTATTAAATATGTAAAACTTTTAAGAATTATATTAATAAAAGTATTTGTTGAATATTACAAGTATGTGGGAGTGTGCATGGAGCTTTTTGACTTACTGTTATGTGTGTCCATATTTTTTTTAAACAGGCTTTATCACGCATCATAATTACTGAATGCATTCTTT
>JBBPBX010016360.1:18426-33000 GCA_038048925.1 Garcialebias charrua
TATATATATATATATATATATGTATATATATATGTGTGTATATATATATATATATATATATATGTGTGTATATATATATACAGGGAACCCTCGAGTTACGTCAGGGATCCGGACCTACGGGTGTGACTTAGGTCGATTCTGTCGTATCTCGCGGACCAAAAACACGTGCCTGTCGTAGGTCCGCATTTCTGACCGTAGGTCGAGGCTATACCGCTAACGGAGCGCCGCACACACATTTAACGGCATGAGAATGAACAAGCGGACATCCTGTGCCATAAACATGCACAGAACTTTACTTACAAACACTTAGATAACACATTATACCACACATTCATCCATAAACACACAAAACCAGTACAGCATGTACTGTACAGGTAAAGTACTGTACAGCATCCATCCATCCATCCATCTTCTTCCGCTTATCCGGGGTCGGGTCGCGGGGGTAGCAGCCTAAGTAGGGAGGCCCAGACTTCTAACTTGTGTTTCTTAATGATTAACCCTCATAAAGACGCCCACAAGCGTGGGACACTGATTTACGTGGACGATGTCCTTTTGAGGCAGCCAACACTGGATTCACATTTGGCTGAGATCGACCACGTTCTGAATCAACTGACAACTGCTGGTGCTAAGATTTCATTGTCAAGATGCCAGTGGTGCAGATCCAAAGTGGACTACGTTGGCCTACTTGTAGGTCCAGACGGAGTACAACCACAACTGACTCAGCCTCTCAATTTACCGATTGATCTACGTTCCCACCCTCATCTATGGTCATGAGCTTTGGGTTATGACCGAAAGAACAAGATCTCGGATACAAGCGGCTGAAATGAGTTTTCTCCGCAGGGTGGCTGGACTCTCCCTTAGAGATAGGGTGAGAAGCTCAGTCATCCGGGAGGGACTCGGAGTAGAGCCGCTGCTTCTCCACATCGAGAGGAGCCAGTTGAGGTGGCTCGGGCATCTGGTTAGGATGCCTCCTGGACGCCTCCCTGGTGAGGTGTTCCGGGCATGTCCCACCGGGAGGAGACCCAGAGGAAGACCCAGGACGCGCTGGAGGGACTATGTTTCTCGGCTGGCCTGGGAACGCCTTGGGATTCCCCCGGAGGAGCTGCTCCAAGTGGCTGGGGAGAGGGAAGTCTGGGCCTCCCTACTTAGGCTGCTACCCCCGCGACCCGACCCCGGATAAGCGGAAGAAGATGGATGGATGGATGGCTGGATCGCATTTTTAACAGATTTTTGGGCTAGAAAACCTCGACTCTATCTGGCAACAATGGTCACGCCAAGAAAATGAGAAGTGATTGTCTGGGCGTGGGAGAAAATGTCGGCCATATCATCAGTTATAAAAATGTGCCTATTTAAACCACAAAGAAAATACTTGTAACTAATGCAACTACAGTACATGGTTATCCTTGGTCTTGAGTTTGGACTTTTGAAAAGTGTTTTGCCACAGCAGTTTGTTAAGGCTTGTCATGTGATGAAACTGCTTCCAATTTAAGAGCTGTGTAATTTTATTGCTAAATCACATGCAGTTAGGCCACTGAATGTCTGATTTCTTTGTTATATAGCTTTGACATTTTATAAAAGCTGATACTGTATATTCATTCAAAAGCTAACAAAGTTGCATTATGTAACTTTTATTTTTTTTAAATTATAAAAAAATTATATTTTATTTATTTTATTTGAGGTCTTGGTCTCAACTTGGTCTCAGAACCAAAAAGTCTTGGTCTTGTCTTGGTCTCGGTACACTCTGGTCTTGGTCTTGTCTTGGTCTCGGTACACTCTGGTCTTGGTTTTGTCTTGGTCACTGTACACTCTTGGTTTTGTCTTGGTCTCAGTACACTCTTGGTTCCCTTATCAGTCAGTCACTCTGTGCAACACTATCGCTATGGGAAATTGTGCCCCCGTGCAATTACCTGAAGGAATACAATCACACCTTAACGGCAGGGGGCGTCAGCATCACCCCAGAGACCCCGTTCTCTGGGTACTTAAGATGCGGACGCCCATCCTACTTTCTCTATTTGCCCTTCACCTCGCTTAAACCTGAACTTCTCTTCTCTTCGTGTGACTTCTCTGTTGTTCATCGCTCGACCAAAGGTGAGCTCGCTCCCTATGCTGAGCGTACAGAGAAATTTCTTGCGTATTGCTGGGCTGGCGAAAGCTAGTCCGGCACATTTTTCCTTAACCCCGAAGTTTTCTTCTCTTCTCTCCGCAGACTACTTTGCTCGACGGTGCTAACTGCGTCACATCCCTACCATGCTAAAGTCGTAGCAGGCTAGCCAGCGAAAGCGACGCGACAGAGGAGACGTCTCGGAAAAGAATTAAAACCTTTTTTTTTTTTAAACTTGCTTGTTTTTTCTCGGACATGGCTCCAGAGAAAGGAAAGCGAAAACATAGATTTTCAAGAAAGGCTAGAAGGACGGCGAGCCCAACCTTGCGCACCTGCCCCAGCGGCTGCGGGTTTTCCCTCTCGGCGACAGACACCCACGAGGCCTGTCCTGTCTGCCTGGGAATTCTGCATGCGAAAATGGCGTTGGAAGCGCCCGACTCTTGTTCACACTGCAGCCAGATGCTGGAGGCGGTGAGGAGGCACCGGGTGGACTTTGCCGCCAAAGTCATGGGCGCAGCTGCAGCGCCAACAGACCCGGACCCCACTGAGGTTCTCATACCCATGCTCGAGAGCATGGATTTGGAGGACAGTACTCGAGTCGAATGGGGCGACAGCCCAGATGTGGCAGCTCCCATCAGGGACTCGACAGCCAAATTTGACACTTGAGGCATGATGAAAGTGGATGAGATCTCGCTAACAGCCTCAGGTGAAATTTCTGGTGACGAAGCTGACAACAAGTACGACGGAGAGGAGGAGGACCGCTCTCACAACCCGGCGCCTGTGCTCCCAGAGACAGACACTTCGATCCCCGCTCTGTTCGACTTGTGCCGCAGAGCGGCGGACGTGTTACAGATCCCTTGGCCCGAACCTCCACCCCGCCAACGAGGTTGGCAGGAAATTATTTTTCACGCCAAGCAGCAATCCACAACAAGGCACAGGATGCCCATCTTCCCGGATTTCCTCACAGAACTGACTCGCACCTGGGCCGAGCCCAGAGCCCCCATGCTGCTCCCACTCTTAACAGTTCCTGGACGTGGCTGGAATGGAGTCAGCAGGGATAGCCAAAGGGCCACAGATGAAGGACACGCTTGCATCTCATTTGGCCCCCAGATCTTCTGGAACAACACCGACTTTGCCCAGTAAAGCCTGTCGAGCTTCAGCTACTCAGCTCAAGACGTGTTAAAGGGCTCAGGGCCTCGCGGCACGCGCGATGAACGCGTCCACGATGATGCAGGTGTACCTGGCTGAAAAACTACAGGAGCTCCAGGTGACGACAGAGAAGCAGGTTGCCACCGAAGTGCTGGAGGAAGCCCGCAGGGCAACAGAATTTGTGCTCCACATGATGGGGACAGCAGCCATCGCACAAGGCAGATGGAGGTGGCCATTGCTCAACGTCACATGTGGATGACTCTGACAGACCTCCCGGAGGGTCAGCAGATTCATTTTCTGCACCACTCTATAGACCCGACGGGACTGTTTGGAAGAGCTCTCGACCGGATTCAGACCAGGCTAGAACAGAGGCAAAAACAGGCTGAGGCCCTCCGGGAAAGCATGCCCAGGAGAGCTTTTGCCTCCCCCAGGGAGACAGCTGGGAACAGACCCATGCAGCCTCGGCACCGCTCAACCACACGCAATCCGCCACAAAAGAGGCCGGC
Organism: Garcialebias charrua; assembly: GCA_038048925.1. Taxonomy (NCBI): domain Eukaryota; kingdom Metazoa; phylum Chordata; class Actinopteri; order Cyprinodontiformes; family Rivulidae; genus Garcialebias; species Garcialebias charrua. The sequence goes on from JBBPBX010016360.1 coordinate 22,183, forward strand.
GTACGAGGGGGAGCACCGGCAAAGACCGCCACCGGGTCCACCACAAGCTGGTCATTCCTGGAGCAGGAACAGGTTTGTGCCCCGCCAAGTGGTCCAAACAGGACCTCCTCGGCAAATCGGGACACAAGACAGAAGCGTGCCTGATGAAACGGGCCCTCTGTTCAGCTTTACAGGCTCGTCCGCCCACGTGGTATGGGAGCCAAACTTTACATGTCCAGACTTTATTTGTAAAAAGGTACAAAAAGCTGGTAACTTTGATGTATGCACAAAACATGACTGTTCTGTTGTGAGTGAAATAACGTCAGAAAAGTTGTTGCACAAAACACAAATAAAAATTCAAAGAACAGTTTTGTCCTGTTTCTTGACTCAAAAAAAAACATAGCAACATCAACAACACGGCTCCCCTCTGATACAGATCGATATAAAGGGTGGGAGCTGTCACCCCCCTTCCCTCACAGTTCATGGGGTACTAGCTCAGACAATAAACCCCAGCAGGTGGCCTCAGGACTGTTTGCAACAGACAGACCCAGAGGCGTCTGCAAACAGGTACACCGGCTCTCACGCGGCCAGGTGACGGGGGTCACATCTTGCAACCCCCACCCCGTCTGAACCCACAGGGCTAACAATACACAAATTCACAAGCCTGCAACACGTCCGCATGCCCAGAGGGCGTACTGACAGAACTTGGTGACCATGGCAACGTACCGTTATGGCCACCAGGCGCTTTTCAACGGATTTCAGCAATGAGTGACGGGGGGGGGGCACAACAAAGGCCCACAGGGCCAGACTCACATGCTGACAAAAGGGACAGCAATGACACGGTAGGTTTTGTAAACAAATGTTACAAAGCAGGAAATGCACCAAGGCTGGATCATATTCCTCTTCCCCATGCTCGAAAAGGTCTGGACTTAATGTCATCAGCCAGGCTTATAGGTGCTCAGCAGAAAAAGGTGTTTCATACAGTTTTACATCCTTATGCTGAAACTAACTTTTCATCTTGCACGGACAGCAGGCCGTGCACAAGCAGTGAACCTGTTTTGTGCGACAGCGTTCATTGCACTGAATCAGCTGTGCCTTTGAATGGCATCCCCTCACCAGGAGCGACGCAGCTCCCTGGAGTTTTACAAAGCTCCAGAGTGATGGTGGGGCCGGAGGCTTGTGAACCAGATCCGACCATGGAACGGACTGGAATCAGGAGGTCTGTTCGCATACAAAACCTGCACTCTCTCCGTGCCGTGACTCTTCCTAAAAGGAGAAAAAGCAAACATTCTGGCCCACGGTTGTCCAACAGGGACAGTGCATTGCACCCGTCCCCCAGCACTCCCGGTTTGGGTGGTGTGGGAACACATTTACAGGAAGGTCCCCTCACTAATATAGTTGGCCCCCAAGGGGTCACAGGGCCCAAGGCCCTTGGAGGTGGGCTTACTCCAAGAACGTGGGCATCTGCTCCTCTTCAGGGACTTGCTGCATCACCAACAAGAACAGCCTCTCCGCTTATGCCTAGGACTGTGGAAAACTACAGCTTGGCTACTGAAAGGAACAAACTGATGGCCTCAGGCCTCCCCAGCAATGTGGTAAATACCATACAAGGGGCAAGAGCTGTATCAACACAGACTCTCTATGCTCGTAAATGATGTGTTTTTGAAGCTTGGTGTATGGAAAGGAATATTGTTTCTTATTCCTGTGACCTGGCCCAGCTTCTTACCTTTCTATAGGACTTGCTGGAGAAAGGCAGCTCCTTTTCTACAATTAAGGTGTTTTTATCAGCAATCTCAGCATGCCATGAGGGCTGGGGAGCCAAGACGCCCGGTGCACACCCTCTCATGATAAGGTTCATGAAGGGCGTACTGAGGAAGAGACCCCCTAGCAGGACCTTGACCCCTGATTGGGATCTCCAACTGGTCCTGAGTGCTCTCTGTGAGCCCCCATTTGAACCATTAAGCGATATTAGGATAGATTTGCTATCTTATAAGACCGCTCTGCTCCTGGCTCTTTGCTCAGCGAAACGTGTAGGCGACCTCCATGCTTTGTCTGTGCACCCAATGTGTACCAGGTTTGTCCCTGACGGGTCAAAGGTCACCTTAAGGCCTAATCCTGCATATGTCCCAAAGGTCCTGACTCTGAATCCCAGAAGTTTGGACTTTGAACTCTCTTCTTTTCCTCCTGCTCCTGTCCTCACTGAGGAACAGAAAAGACTGAGAGCACTCTGCCCCGTTAGGGCCTTAAGTGCTTATATTGAGAAAACAGCTGATTGGAGGAAAACAAACCCACTGTTTGTGTGTTTTGCAGTCCCAGTTTACTGGCAGGGCCCTGTCAAAGCAACGCCTCTCACACTGGGTGACTGAGGCCATTAAGAGGGCGTACAGTAGCAAAGGTCAACAGGTGCCCTCTGGGGTACGTGCCCACTGTACTCGAGGCTTGGCCACCTCGTGGTCACTGTTCAAGGGTGTACCAGTTGCAGAAGTCTGTGCGGCTGCGAACTGGAGCTCAACGAACACGTTTGCAAAACATTACAGTTTGGACGTTACTGCGTGTGACGTCACTCAGGCTGTCCTCTCTAACACACAGTAGAGAGCGGCCAAGTGATGCCTAATGTATAAAGGCAGATGTTCACACAAGCATGCATTTTACTGAGCATTTCAAGGGCGTGAATGAATTACGTTCCCATAGCAATAGTGTTGCACCGAGTGACTGACTGATAAGGGAACTGAAAGTTATGCACCATAACTCATGTTTCCTGAAGGAAGGGAACGAGGTGCAACACAGTTGGCCCTTTTCAATGCTGAAGCTCGGTGAAGTCCATTTTGGAGAAAGTAGGATGGGCGTCCGTATCTTAAGTACCCAGAGGGCGGGGTCTCTGGGGTGATGCTGACACCCCCTGCCGTTAAGGCGTGATTGTATTCCTTCAGGTAATCGCGCGGGGTGCAATTTCCCATAGCAATAGTGTTGCACCTTGTTCCCTTCCTTCAGGGAACATGAGTTATGGTGCATAACTTTCAGTTTTGTCTTGGTCTCGGTACACTCTGGTCTTGGGTTTGTCTTGGTCTCGGTACACTCTGGTCTTGGTTTTGTCTTGGTCTGGATACACTCTGGTCTTGGTCTTGTCTTGGTCTCGGTACACTCTGGTCTTGGTTTGGTCTTGGTCTCAGTACACTCTGGTCTTGGTTTTATCTTGGTCTCGGTACACTCTGGTCTTGGTTTTGTCTTGGTCTCGGTACACTCTGGTCTTGGTTTGGTCTTGGTCTCGGTACACTCTGGTCTTGGTTTTATCTTGGTCTCGGTACACTCTTGGTTTTGTCTTGGTCTCGGTACACTCTGGTCTTGGGTTTGTCTTGGTCTCGGTACACTCTGGTCTTTGTTTTGTCTTGGTCTCGGTACACTCTGGTCTTTGTTTTGTCTTGGTCTCGGTACACTCTGGTCTTGGTTTTGTCTTGGTCTCGGTACACTCTGGTCTTGGTTTTATCTTGGTCTTGGTACACTCTTGGTTTTGTCTTGGTCTCGGTACACTCTGGTCTTGGGTTTGTCTTGGCCTCGGTACACTCTGGTCTTGGTTTTGTCTTGGTCTCGGTACACTCTGGTCTTGGTTTTGTCTTGGTCTCGGTACACTCTGGTCTTGGTCTTGTCTTGGTCTCGGTACACTCTGGTCTTGGTTTTGTCTTGGTCTCAGTACACTCTGGTCTTGGTCTTGTCTTGGTCTCGGTACACTCTGGTCTTGGTTTGGTCTTGGTCTCAGTACACTCTGGTCTTGGTTTTATCTTGGTCTCGGTACACTCTTGGTTTTGTCTTGGTCTCGGTATACTCTGGTCTTGGGTTTGTCTTGGTCTCGGTACACTCTGGTCTTGGTCTTGTCTTGGTCTCGGTACACTCTGGTCTTGGTTTTGTCTTGGTCTCGGTACACTCTGGTCTTGGTCTTGTCTTGGTCTCAGTACACTCTGGTCTTGGTTTTGTCTTGGTCTTGGTACACTCTGGTCTTGGTTTTGTCTTGGTCTCGGTACACTCTGGTCTTGGTCTTGACTTGAACTTGTGTTAGGTGTGGTCTTTAACATAACACTAGTACAAATGATTGTGCCTTCTCAAATGCACAAATAACAGCAGGCATTTCTGTTTCTAATAATTACATTCACTACTGAAATTGCTGCTAACAAAGAAGTCTTGAAGTGATTGAAGCAATATTTCCAAACCAAAGCTTCCAGTCAGAGGAAGAGCCCATGCCCAGTTAAACCACAGCCAGTGTAACAGTGAAATGTAGGACTTTCACAGCCCAACTGATATTCACGAGTCTACCACTTTTTACAGTAGCTGTAATAACCTACAAAAGCCTCATCTTTCACTGTTTCTTGCCAATATGACCAAATACCTGTAGGAATTATGTTTTAATTGAGATTAATTTAATTTTGGGTCAGAATTATTTCCATCAGAGTGAATCTTTGAGGCCACTGCAGATGAACACATGTCAAACACAAGTTTAAGTTTGTGGGATATAAAATATTTAACTTGGTGTATTTAAAGTTGCAGCAGATGACCAGAGGCTCAACAGCAATAAGATGACTATTGCTCTAATGCGCAGAAAAACCAGAGGACAGGCAAAGTCACATTCTTCTCTGCAGTTTGAAAGCCTATTAAAATGCACCCTTGGGTGAGACTTGCACAGGCTGTCTCCTCTGCTTGTGGAGCCTCAACGTGAAATAATCTTGTTACACTGGGAGTAGAGCGCAGATTAATAGTCAGCGTTAAAGCAGGACTTATCGAGATTTATGTCATGGAGTAAAGGCTCCATCTATAAAAGCAACAGACATGTACTGTATATATGATACAGACACACGTAGCTCTCACTGATCGTCCGTTCGGCATATCAGTCGAGGCATTTATTTGATCAGTTTGAAGCCATATCCTATGAGTTTGCAGTCAGGGCAAAGTGAGTGCAAAATCAGTTTGCTCAGAGGGAAGATTGCAAATACATTTGACAATTTCTCTGCTCCCTAGAAAATGTCAAAATGGTACAAAAACAAAGTTGAAGTCACATAAAAAATACATTTTATTTAAATTTTAAATCCCCTAATGTCTCAACTGCAAAGTTAAAATCCAATTTATATTCATAGCCTTTTAGTTTTATGGGACGGCTGGCATCAGTTTATTTTCTGTTAACTCACCTTCAAATCAGAGAGCATCATCTACCCCTCTGCTAAATCAAAAAAGACTAAAAGGCAGAGAAAAGAAAAGTACCGTGTTTATTTGTGATAGATTTTTGCTTTAAATCCAAAACATGCTCGAATAATTAGCGTGGAGTTGTGCCACATTTCACGTGGGTAAAACATAGTTTCTGTGGCTCAGCGGCAGATGTTTGGTTTACTATAATTCAAGGCTGCATTTGAACCCACAAAACCACGCAGTATGTTTGTAAGTATGTAAACATGCATGCCATCATCACAACAGTGGACAGGTTCAAAGAATTTTTTTTTTACAAAGCAGATAAGCAGTGTAATGTAACAAAAAAATACCATGTATATTTTAAATTTGTGTTTCACATGCTGTATAATGTCAGAATGTCAGAATTTTATTATGGAAGGCTGAGATGTCTATTTTCAAGGAGACCAGATAAATCGTTTGGCTCAAGTGTTAAAGTGATTAAGGACCAGTCACAGACACCAAACTTATGCATACAGTGTGTACGTGACAAACATGTGTCTTGTGTTGTTGTATGCTTAATATAATTATTGCTTTTGCTTATTCATACTGCATTCATTTTACAACTTTCAAAACCTCTCCAACATAACCCTGTGTAGTAAAATGTGTAATTTTGCATCAAACTGGAAGAAGCATCTTATAACAGAGACATGACGTTGCAGTATTAGCAAATAGTGATTTGTGTCTGTTTCTACTGCACTACCAAACAACTTGCACATGTGATCAGGAGCGTGGCCCCTTTGTACCTACATAACACATTTTTGGACCACCATGCGCACTTGATCAGTATCGCTTATGCATATTTTCTAATTCCTTTTCAATTCAGGCCTTTTGACAGCCCTTCCCTGCAGTGGGCCCTGCATGAAAGGAACCCTTCCCCCTCCAGCCCTACGTACATAACCCAAACTCTATTACAGTACGCGTGTCATGATCTTTTATGAAACATCAAACCTTAATAATGGTTTAAAAATTGTTAAATGATCAATTGCAACCTAAATTTGCACTTATGTAAAATAACATTATTGTGGATGAATGGTTTGCTCAGCTATTCACTCATTCAACCTTTATTTATGCAGGCTAGTCTCATTGAGCCACGAGGACTCATTTACAAGAGGGACCTGTTCCAGACAGAACATATAAAGTACAGACAACAATAACAGTTAATTCACAGACAGTTGAAACCCACCTAACGATTTAGTCTGTTCTAAGTTTGTATTTCTAAAAATAAACAAATTAATTAGTTTAGTCTGAAACTCCACCCTTAACTCAGTTGCATACTTTCCCAGCACAGAAAACAATAACTGGCAACCATGTCTAAACAATAATGACTCTCATTGATATAAAAAGGTCTGGTTCACCCCTGCCAGGTAAACAAGACCTCTCAAATTACACTACAGGATCTGAGAGTGTGTGTTTGCAGTCTTGTCCTTGCAAATGTGTGCACATGTTTGTATTTGTGCAGCTGATTTGATCATAGAAAATATCAAAGCTATAATCGTGCAATACCAACATCAAGTGCTAATGTCTCTAAACCTGCAAGGTCGTGCGTGCAACTAACATCCACTATAAGAGCATAAACATTATTCTTTCTCTCTCTCTCTCTCTCTTGCACACAAACACTGTTCCAATTTAATCTCTGGTGATTTCCAGCTATGCCACTCTCTCTGTATTTGTGTGGGATTCACTGACTGTTCATCAATTTTCATTGCCCAACCTTTAATGTGAGGTCAAATTTTCCATTTTACATGCATTTAAAACAGCTCACAGACATTAATCATCTCCTGCGTCTGTCACATAATCAATCAGAGCCACAGCGACTGACTTAAATACTCCTAAAACTCCCATTATTTACATTTTTTATGAATCTTTCTGAAATAGGATTAAAGTCAGGATCAATAAGATAGAGTGTTTATGTGATCACTAAATTAAAATGTGCATTAATACATGCAACACCTGTACAAACAAGTGCTGCAAAATAACAAAATTGAGGATATGTTTTTCATATAAATGATCGTTATCTTCTTCCTAAAAGATCAGCTTGCAGTTGCACATTCAAGAATATCGTTTACCCACAAGAAGGAATGATTCAACACCTACACCTTGACCCCCAGTCACCCTGGCAGAGTTAAATGGAGTTGAGAAAAGACAGACTGGATGCAGGCAGAGTGAAAACTGCAGAATCTAAAAGGCTAAAAGTTGTGTTTAAAGCCTTAGGCCAAACATATACAAAGTTAAAGTCTTACAAGCATTAAAGCCTTGAAATCTGGCAGGAATGCACTTTATCCAGATGGTGGAGTGGGGCCACTCTGCACCAAGGGGTGACCATGACACCCCCATTCTCTTCTCAGCACCCCCACAGACAAAATAGCTGCTGAAAAATGCAGCTTCTTTTTCGCATTCCATCAAATGAGTAAAACCCCCAAGCAGCAAAGCTGATACGATGGTATGTCTGTGAATATTAACATAATTGAAGATAGCCTGGCTTATATCTGACCAAACGTAACCATAGCAACAGTGATTGACAGAGAGGAGTGGCACTTACAAACTGTGATGTGTTGAAATATGTCATTTTTATCCTCGCTGTGCAGATTTTCTCCAAATCTCAATGAAAACTGTTTTACCTTGATCAGCAGCCGGATGGTCCCCGAGGCCTTTTGGGAAATGTAGTACCAGAAGGAGAGTTTACAGAGGGCGCTGGACTCTTTCCAAACAGAGCTCCTGATATGAGCTTTATCACCTTTAAGTCCCACTGGTGTTGCTTCCAGATAAACAAAGTGACCTACAGAAAAAGAGAGATATGATTAAAAAAAAATTTAAATTATCTTTCCGTTTGGACAACCACTGACAAATTACAGCAAGGTGATGAAGAGTATGGTGGGGAAGTGAGGGTCAGGGGGGTCACTGAGTAATCTCTGACATGTCATTTCATGTGTCACACCTTTTGACACAGGGGAGCACTTCAGGTTCAGTTAAGACAAATTCCCAAAGCGAGAGAAATCTGTGTGTCTGATTACAAATCTATAGGGACAGTGTCATTTTTCTTAAAATATTCTTCTTTACATGTAGTATTTGCATAATATCTAGTCTGTGTGTTGCAGTGATGTTCAGAATTATATATGCATACATTTCACAAAGTCTTTGTCAGTCCTGACCTTACAGCTTGATGAGACATCCTGGGTTCATCCTAAACCTTATATAACCTTACATAAACAAGTGCAGCAGTTATTTTACACAAGGGGGTTATGCATTTTGTAATATAAAAGTAATCCAGAAGGGATGCAGAAGCCCGAATCATCCGAGATTGATCACTGATAGTTGTTGACTCCTAGCGACTGCTTTTGTTATTTATTCCATCCCATAAATTTTCCAGAGAATGATTTGTCACATCTAGACTGAATTATTGCAATGGTTTGTTATCTGGGTGTCCAAATGCATCTTTTAAAAGTCTTCAGTTAATTCAAAATGCTTAACTGGAGTTAGTAGGAGAGGTCCTCCTATCTCTCCAGTTTTAGCTTCTCTCCATTGGATCTCTGTCAAATTCGGAATGGAATTCAAAATCTTACTTCTAACCTACAAAGCTCTCAACAACCTAGCTCCATCTTTTATTTGAGAGCTTATTGTTCCATATTTTCTTAACAGAGCACTTCGCTCTCAGACTGCAGACTTACTCACGGTCCCTAGAGTTTCCAAAAGCAGAGTGGGAGGAAGATCTTTCAGTTATCCGGCTCCTCTCTTGTGGAACCAACTTCCAGTTTCTGTCCGTAAGGCTGACACATTGTCCAGTTTTGAGACTGGGCTTAAGACTTTACTTTTTGATAAATCCTATAGTTAGGGTTGGCTTGTTATGCTGCTATAGACTACTGGAGGACAAATTGACATCATTTCCCTAAATGAATTGCTAAAATTAAATAGTTTTCATTTGATATTATATCTATCTTAACATTTATTCTCGACCTGCCATTGTGTATCTGTTCCTACCAAACCCAGCCGGTCGAAGCAGATGACCACTTTTCCTGAGCCTGGTTCTGCTAAAGGTTTCTTCCTCATGAGGGAGTTTTTCCTTTCCACTGTCGCCCTCGTGCTTGCTCAAGATAAGAGTTCTGTGATGGAGTTAAACTCAAAGCAGTCTGCTCCTCAGGTAAATAATGTTAAATTATTATTTTTAAACATGAATGCTTCTGTTAACATTATTTTTATGTATAAATGTTTCTGTTTAGTGCCCTGAGATGACCTCTGTTGTGAATTCAAATACTATGAAATAGCTCATTGATTTAGCCTGAATTAAATATTTTAGAGCTACAACTGCAGTCTCACTCTGGGAAGACTGTTCAATCCGTGTGTTTTCATTTCCTTCTGCAAAATCAACCTGAAATATTTGGTTATTCAGGTCAAAGATGAAGTACAACAAAAATACTTTTGGTTTCAAAATCAAATCTAAATATATATCTCAAGTAAAAACTAACAATCAGCTGTACTTTTCAATGCCATTTTATAGACTCATACCGTTTTCATTCATCAGGGTGTGATCGAATGGAGGCCGTATGCCTTGGACAGATCCGGTGCCGAGCGTCCAGTCAAAATTATCAGCCAGCGAGGTTTTCCAGCCACATCTACCATTCTCAAAAGAGCAGGTCGTCCCGCAGTCCTTTTCATCCGTGCCGTCTCCACAATCATCTGTGAAGTCGCAGCTCTGCTCTGGTGTGAAACAGTTGCCTTTTTCACAAAGCATGGAACCTGGAGGACAAAACCCTGGAAGAAGAAAACACATTGTAACTGCTTTGATCATGATTTTTGTAGTAATAGATTTTCTGTTAAGAACAATACAGTATAAGTTTTTTGTAAGGTGCTACATTAGCTTATTGTCAAAACTCTGTCTTCGGATTACTTTTGAAGCTACACTAAGAAGATTCTTAACATTTTATATTATGGTCCATCTTAGCATAAAAATGGAAATCAAAGAGAAACGGCCAATTTTGTTCTTCCCATAATTGACCAACAGCATCTCTTAAATAAACATTTTTAATTACTTTGTCCACCCCAAATATTTTCTAGCACAGAAGATTTTGCTTTTTGAAAATGAAAGAATCCCAATGTATTGCAGAGATTCATATTATTCTCTGCTTTTGTTTTTGTGACAAACAGGATGCTGAGTGTATCCTTGTATTCAAACCTAAAATGTGCATTTCTTAAATTGTCAAACTTTTCCTGAAAGGAAAACTATCGTGAAGAACTGTGAATACCAATAAATAAAGTGTAGTAATAGTAATAGTAGTAGTAGTAGTAGTAGTAGTAGTAGTAGTAGTAGTAGTAGTAGTAGTAGTAGTATAGTAGTAGTAGTAGTAGTAGACTAGCAGCAGTTGTAATAATAATGAAGTATAGTAGTAGTAGTAGGAGTAATAGTAGTAGTAGTAGTAGTAGTAGTAGTAGTAGTAGTAGTAGTAGTAGTAGTAGACTAGCAGCAGTTGTAATAATAATGAAGTATAGTAGTAATAGTAGTAGTAGTAGTAGTAGTAGTAGTAGTAGTAGTAGTAATAGTAGTAGTAACAGTAGTAGTAGTAGACTAGCAGCAGTTGTAATAATAATGAAGTATAGTAGTAGTAGTAGTAGTAGTAGTAGTAGTAGTAGACTAGTAGC
>JBBPBX010016360.1:33145-48248 GCA_038048925.1 Garcialebias charrua
GTAGTAGTAGTAGACTAGCAGCAGTTGTAAAAATAATTAAGTAAGTATAGTAGTAGTAGTAGTAGTAGTAGTAGTAGTAGTAGTAGTAGTAGTAGTAGTAGTAGTAGTAGTAGTAGTAGTAGTTAGGCCCGTCATGATAACAAATTTTTTTTGCTGGGCGATTAAGTGTCTCAGAAATGATTGCGATAAACGATAATCCATCCATCCATCCATTTTCTTCCGCTTATCCGGGGTTGGCCGGGTAGCAGCCTAAGTAGGGAGACCCAGACTTCCCTCTCCCCAGCCACTTGGAGCAGCTCCTCCGGGGAAATCCCAAGGCGTTCCCAGGCCAGCCGAGAAACATAAGCCGTTTTCGCACTGCACGGCCCTCCCCAGCCCAGCTCGTCCCTGGTTGGCCCAGAGCCCGGCCTGGCCTGCCCCCGCTCATTACGCATTGTCCGGAGAGCTACCTTGAAGTGGGTGGGGCATTCTCTTGAAGTGGGTGGGAAGTTCTTGTGTGCGCGCTTACAGTGTTTTAAGAGAGGAGACGCCGCTAAAAAATATTTGTTAGTTGAATATATATATTAGTGTTTCTGAGTTTAATTTTTGTTAATAACTGATTACAAATCAGCTTATGTTAGAACGTAAATAACACGAAGCACGCACCCATACAGAGCATTTCCGCCTTTCAGCGCAAGCTGAATTTCATTAAAATATAACTAATATTCTCTAGCTCTTGCCCATAGCCAGGATTTTAAAATATAACTAATATTCTGTAACTCCTGCGTGTAACCATGTGTTACGTGGGGCGAATCCTTTATAGTAAAAGTGGACTCCCAAAAAGGGCAATATGCCTCCGTAGCTGAGTGGTTAGAGTGTCCGCCTTCCACTCTAAATTTTATCTAGACTCGGGTTCGCGTCCCACCTGGTTCAAATAATTTTACATTTGTCTTTTATTGGATTAAAAAAAAGGAGTTTGTGTTAACCACAGGCATAACACAAACTCCTAATTTTTATTTTCTCCAATAAAAGACAAACGTAAAATAAGTTGAACCAGGTGGGATGCAAACCCGCTTCCCCGAGTCAAGATAAAATTTAGAGTGGAAGACGGATGCTCTAACCACTCAGCCACAGAGTTGAATTTGTAGTTTTAGGAGTCCACTTTTAATATACTGTAAAGGATTCACCCCATGTAACATCCAGGCTACTATTAGTTATATTTTAAAATCCTGGCTATGGGCAAGAGTTAGAGAATATTAGTTATATTTTAATGAAATTCAGCTCGCGCTGAAAGGCGGAAATGCTCTGTATGGGTGCGCGCTTCGTGTTATTTACGTTCTAACATAAGCTGATTTGTAATCAGTTATTAACAAAAATTAAACTCAGAAAAACTAATTCAGCTAACAATTTTTTTAGGGGTTTCTGTAGTTAAATTTTAATGAAATTCAGCTCGCGCTGAGGTTGTTGTTAGAACGAGTCCCGCCCCTGCTGCAAACAACGAATCAAATGATGAGCAGTACATGACGTCAAACTGGGCCCGGGAGCTCGGCCCGATCAGAACCACGTCTTGGCGGGTTCCAAAACGAGGGCAGACCCCGGGCGGAAAAGGCAAATGAGAACATGACAAACCCGGGTTAGAAGGCGGGGCGGGGCGGGCCGGGCCGTTGAGGGCTGTGCAGTGCGAAAAAGGCTATAGTCCCTCCAGTGTGTCCTGGGTCTTCCTCTGGGTCTCCTCCCGGTGGGACATGCCCGGAACACCTCACCAGGGAGGCGTCCAGGAGGCATCCTAACCAGATGCCCGAGCCACCTCAACTGGCTCCTCTCGATGTGGAGAAGCAGCGGCTCTACTCCGAGTCCCTCCCGGATGACTGAGCTTCTCACCCTATCTCTAAGGGAGAGTCCAGACACCCTGCGGAGAAAACTCATTTCAGCCGCTTGTATCCGAGATCTCGTTCTTTCGGTCACAACCCAAAGCTCATGACCATAGATGAGGGTGGGAACGTAGATCGATCGGTAAATTGAGAGCTTTGCCTTTCGACTCAGCTCTCTCTTCACCACGACAGACCGGTACAGCGCCCGCTTCACTGCGGATGCTGCACCTATCCGCCTATCGATCTCACGCTCCAGTTTTCCCTCATTCGTGAACAAGACCCCGAGATACTTAAACTCCTCCACTTGGGGCAGGACCTCCTCCCCGACCCAGAGAGGGCATGCTACCCTTTTCCGGCTCAAGACCATGGCCTCGGACTTGGATAAACGATAATATTGTTTGGAATTTGACAATACTGTAATTAGTTATTATTGGCGAATTTAAGAATACATTTTGGTTAACTTGTTTTGAGTTTAGTGCCTTTTTTTGACCACCGGATGGCAGAATAAGACTGTTTGAACCAAAGGATGGATAGTGAGGGAGCGAGCAGCATGTCTTTTTAAGAAAAATGGGAGGGAGGCCCCTTGACGTGACACGGGATGTCTCTCCTTAATTTTTTTCGGTTCTCAAAATGGCAGACGTTCGATGTGGTTTGCTCTCTTTAGCATAGCATTTGTCACACAAAGCTGTTAATATAAAATCAGTAAACAAGTTCGCAACATTTTTTTTTTGGGGGGGGGGGGAACAACTTTTTACACGAAGGCACGAGTTTCAATCATGAATTTTTGAGCTTTGACAAGACAGAGGTTTATTCCCGCGGTCAGCCTGTGAGCTTAGCTCGTAGCTTAGCTGCTTTTAACAATCCAAAAATCCAATTTTGGACGGTTTAAACAGATTTTAAAGAGAAAAGTAAAAGGGAGGGTCAGTGAAGTGCACAATAGTTGAGCCTTTTGTCATCCAGTGTCTTTAGTAGAAAGAGAGAGACATGAAGAAACAATAAAGCCAATGAATGAAAATGAGGTAGATAATTTTCATTTATTATGTGATTAACTGATTTATTGTTTATTACGACAGGCCTAGTAATAGTAGTAGCAGTAGTAGTAGTAGTAGTAGTAATGGGAGTAGTAGTGGTAGTAGTAGTAATAATAATAATAGTAGTAGTAGTACAGGAGTCCCTCGCTACTTCGCGGTTCGTTTTTCACTGATTCGCTCTATGACGGGTTTTCAACGTAAGATTGGACATGACATATTGGCTGATTGATGAGCTGCATGATTGTCATTTAATTATTTAAAAATACTTAGCACCTATATGCAATCTACAGCTGAAGGAGAAACGTCGATCCTCCTGCAGTGCATCGTGATCTCCACTCTGCAGCGGAGAAGTGGGCGTGGCCGAGAGGTGGCAGAGTGAAACAGAAGCAGAGAGCTAAAATCATGACATTCTGTGGTCTTTTAGAGCGTTTAGAAACAATATTTAGAATTTTGCAAGGTTTTGGGAAGGGTTTAAGATGCCTTACATATACTGTATGTATGTATGTATGTATGTATGTATGTATGTATGTATGTATGTATTTATGTACAGTATGTATGTACAGTATGTATGTATGTATGTATGTATGTATGTATGTATGTATGTATGTATGTATGTATGTATGTATGTATGTATGTATGTATGTATGTATGTATGGATGGATGGATGGATGGATGGATGGATGAATGGATAGATAGATGGATAGATACAGTATATGTGTATATAAATACTAAAATAAACTACTACTTACTACGTGTCCTACAATTCCTACTTCGTGGTTTTTCACTTATTGCAGGGCTTCAAGGTACAGATCCCCCACCATAAAAGAGAGACTACTGTAGTAGTACAGGTAGTAGTAGTAGTAGTAGTAGTAGTAGTAGTAGTAGTAGTAGTAGTAGTAGTAGTAGTAGTAGTAGTAGTAGTAGTAGTATTCTACTCTGCCTCCACAGGATTTTAACTTTGATCTTAGTTGATATTTTCATTGTTTTTAATTGATTTTATTGTTTTATTGTTTATTGATTTTTGTTGTTTTATCATTGATTTTACTTGATTTCATCACTTGTTTTTATTTGATCTTTGATTTTAGTTGCACTTTGTAGCACTTTGAGATTTTTGTTAATGAAAAGTGCGTTACAAATTAAATTCATTATTATTATTATTATTGTAGTAGTAGTAGTAGTAGTAGTAGTAGTAGTAGTAGTAGTAGTAGTAGTAGTAGTAGTAGTAGTAGTAGTAGTAGTAGTAAAGTACAGTATATATCTATCTACTGTATCTAAAACAATTTTCCCATTTATCATAAAACAGATGCGTGTTACATACAACAGTTGATTCAAACATTTGACCGAGTCTTAGGGGGACCCTCTACACACAGCATCACGCTCTCTTTACGAGGCTGAGAATGACAAAGAAGCACAAAGCTGGATGCCCAAATCACTGTATCATTGGTAAAGCTGAGGGAGGGGGTCGAATAAACTTCTTTTGGAGCCAAACATTCCAGTGGGGTCAGTCTTAGCTTTGGTGAGTGTTATAAAGGAAGAGGGGTGGTCGTAATTAAAGGAGAGAAAAGGGTATAAGTCCTTCTTAATCCTTTGTTCCTCTTTAGGTGCACAGAACCAGAAGCAATGTGGCCCAACAAAGAAGCACAGGAAGACAAGGCTCCAAACTGTGCTGCAACCTTCGCTACAAACTGTAAGTGGATTTATTTGGAAGAAAAGTTCACCTTTTTTAATGTGTTTCATCTAAATGCAGACTAATTCCCTTCTTCTCGTCAATTCCATTATTTATTTTGTTGTTATTGTTGGTATCGTCAGGTTCTTAATTCCTCAGGCACAATACTCGGTCAGGCACGCTGCCCCCTGGTGTATGGAGTTTGTTCAAGATTCAAATTTTCATTCACAATTCACTGTAATTGAAACTCTAAAAGAAAAGCTAAGATGACAAAAATCTTGTAAACTAAAATGACGATTTATATACTATATTTTTTTAAAGGGGACCTCAGATGTATTTTTTAAATATTTATGGTATTTCTGTGGGATATCCAGACCCTATTCCTTCAATTTAATGCACAAAATAATTATTAGATAATCAATTATACCCTTTTTAATTCTGCCATTTTTAACTTTCGTTTTGAACGACCGGTTTCTTGAAGTCCACGCCCTTCAACGATCTGTTCACGCCCTCTGTAACAGCCAGTATCTGTAATGTGTTGTTGTTTTAAAATTAGCTCTTTTTTTATTACTCATTTGACTTACTGTTAGTGTTAGCTTAAGATAACTTACCGAAACCCGTCTGAGCGCGCCGCAGTTTGCTGCTCCTTTTAGCATTAGACCACCCGAATCCGAAGCTAATGTTAGCTTGTTCCTCTTCCGGTTTTCGCCAGCTCCGCTCGTTGCACGCGATGAGATTTTGGGAGTTATCGCTGTTCCAGTGAAGACAACACAAAGTTCACCAAGTGTCTCCCGTAAATTAATCTGTAAGGAGAAGGTCCTCTTGCTGCGAGCCTGCTGCGAGGCTGCTGCAAGGCTGTACAGTTGAAGCTCCGCTCCATCGCGCCGGAAGAGGGTCCCGTCGAACCCGGTCCTTCCGCCTGTGGTCCGCTCGTTTAATTTTTGCCGGCTGCGCGTTGGCAGCGATCGCAAATACACTAAAAATTGAACTAAAACATAAAAATAACAATTATACTTTATTTATAAAGCCATTTAAAAAAACACAGCTGCAACAAAGTGCTGTACACATGAAATTAAGAACATATAAACAAAAGATGAGATGAAATCATGAAAAACAACAGTCATGTGTTTAATACAGAAGTGGGTTGAGCCTAACCAGGGGTTGCTAGGTGAGGGGCTGGACTCAGGTTTGATCTGATTGGCTGGCGGCTTGTGACGTCAATAAATGCAGGAAGTGTGAATCCTGGTGTATTTATCAAAAATAAATAAATCTACTTAGAGTAAATAAACCACTGGGTGCATTTTTTTGGCACAAGGACTGTTTTTTTATGAAGTAAATACCCAAAGTTTAGTAAAAAAACATTAAAAAGTGAATTTTGCATGTGTGGTCCCCTTTAACTGATTTATGATTTGTTCATGAAAACCATTTAAAAAAGTACTAAATCTAGAACCACAATGAATTAACACAGTTTTCCTAAAGGAAACGATCAATATGTTCAGTACATTTGAAAAAGCTGACAAACCTTTTTAACATAAATAAAGATGACAGCTTTCTTTAAGCATCACAGGATTACTGCTAAAAGAACAGAGAGAACCCACAGCCACAATGTATCTGGCGGGGCCCCAGCCAACATGACTGAAAGCTACGGGTAGAGGACTGTCAGGATCCAGCTGGTAGTAGGGCATCATCATCGTCAGAGCAGCAGAGACACCAAAGTAGGCGAAGAAACAGATGAGCAGCGAAGCTACGATGCCGATGGGTATGGAACGCATGGGGTTCTTTGCCTCTTCGCCTGAAAACAATGAAATATGGAGGACGTTTTGATCTCTATCGCACCCACTAAAGATCTAATCCAAGGGTTCTCAACCCTGGTCTTTGGGGAACACCATCCTGAATGTTTCAGTTGTTTCTCTGCTCCAACACACCTGGTTTTAATTAAAGGTGAAGTCTGCAGTTTCTGTAGAACATCAGCACTTAAAAAAAATTTCAACAAGCAAAGCATTCTGATCCCTCCCCCTCAGAGCCATATATGGCTCTGCCCCCTTGTGGTCTGTTGAAATTCAAATTCAAGCTCGGTTTTTATTGGCTGGTTACAAACTTTGTTTTTATTGGCTGGAAAATGGCGGGTCACTTTTTCTTTTTAGAAATGCTTATTTACCACCTGGAGAAGCAAGGGGACAATATTTTTTTAAAAGTTTTTTTCAGAGATTACCTCTCTAACATCAATCTAGTGACAGTGTGAAGAAATATGTTAAAATATATTGTTAGAAAAGTTATATATAGCAGCTTTAATGGGTAATTAACAGGCTTCTGCAGAACATAAAGTAAACATTATTCTCCTTTTTCCGTTTAGTGTTCGTGGGGACATGTTCAGCCCGATGCTGTAGAGTTCTGATGACCGAGAGTTTGTGTTCCAGTGGGTGGTGAGAGTCAAACAGACGATACTGGTCTGTGTGGGTTGGTTTCCTGTAGACTTCAATGTTGAGGCTGTCCTCTCTTTCCATGTGGACCACACAGTCCAAAAAGGGAAGCTTGTTGTCGTTTGCATCCTCTCTGGTGAACTTGATGTTGTTGTCAACAAAAATAAGTCTAGTTGTTTTGTTTTCAACTTTTTTTTTTAGAAATTTACCATGTCCTGAATGACAGAATCTTCACCAGCATGAAGTAATTAGATCAATGAATGGAGCAAGGAAACAACTAAAACATGCAGGATGGTGTTCCTCAAGGACCAGGGTTGGGAACCACTGAATCACTCACTGTAGATCAAATAATTACTGACCAACTTTCTTCTTACTCACTTGTAGTGGCGATGCAGTCAAAGCCTACAAAGGCATAGAAGCAGGTGGCTGCACCACTCAAGACACCAGCAAGACCAAATGGAGCAAAACCACCAGTGCCAAACTCCTTTTCCAACTTGAGGCTGAAAAAAAAAAAGTATTCAATGGCGTTCATTTCATTATTTGTTTCTGTAAGCAGCAGTGAACTTATTTTTCTCATTGCTCGAACAGATATTCACTGTGTAAAGCAAAAATGGGAGAAAGAAGAAGCAGTGACAAGATAAACCAACAGAACAGTACGTCCTGTTGATAAAACATTATATGGAGATGTGAAAACACAATCTGAAGAAAATATGGACGATCACTTTAGAAAAACGAACTTGAGGAATTCCAGAACTGCTCAAGGAAGTTGTCAAATACTCACGTGGTGATGTTGGAGGTGGAGTTCTTGTAGCTTAGGTAGTCTTCTTTTGTAAGGTTCCAGTTGGCAGTGTCCCCTTTAAAGAAACCGGATATGATGACGAACCCCAGAACCACCAGGTTGATGCCCGTAAAGATTTTGTTCACCAGCGCAGACTCGCTCACACCAAAGGCCAGAAGCCCTGCAACACAAAGTGCAGGAAGTGAGGAGAAATAATTCATACGCAGCATCAACAGCTACATGGTCTGCTATGTGGGTGGATATGTTCCTGCTTTAACACCTCCAACAAATTATCACGCAGTGACAGCAGTCCTTTTGAACACTGCTACTGGCATGCCACATTAGCTGTGAGATCAGTGAAGACCGTTATGCAGTAATGATCCATTTAGCTGGGTCATTAGCAACTTAACCATCAAGGGAGTCGTTTAGCCAGATTGTTTGATTTAAAGCTAAAACCTTAAACATTTTTACACACAAAAAAAAAAGCCAAGCGTAAAAGCCACAGGAAACTCACCGGTTAGAAGCAGGACCAGGATTAAAGCAAACAGGTCAGGGTATTGTGCCAGCACCCCACCTGGAACGTTCATCGCCATGGAGTCTTTAAAAAAGTCAGATATCTTCTGTTCAACCAGGTTGTCAAAGGTGGAGCTCCAAGCCCTGGCCACACTGGCTGTACCTAAAAGTAGACAAACGCATCCATAATGAGGCCTTTGTTGTGATCATTTGAGGGATCTCAGCTCCACCTGACCTACGATAAGTTCACAGAGACTGGACGGAGCTTACCTATGACGTATGAGAGGATGAGGTTCCATCCTGTGATGAAGGCCCAGATTTCTCCAACCGTCACGTAACTGTAAAGGTACGCAGATCCCGTCTTGGGGACGCGGGCACCAAATTCAGCGTAGCACAGGCCGGCCAGCATAGAGGACAGAGCAGCGATGAGGAAGCAGAGGACGATGGCTGGTCCGGCCTTTTCTCGAGCGACCTCGCCAGCGAGGACGTAGACGCCGGCGCCCAACGTGGATCCCACTCCCAAAGCGATGAGGTCCAGGGTGGACAAGCAGCGAGCAAATTGGCTCTCCTCATTAGAACAGTCTAATGCCCGGCGGCGCAGCAGGGATTTGCCAAAGCTGGACAGCTTGTTGGCCATGTTGGCTGAGACTGAGTGTGGGCGTAGGAGTGGACTAAAGGTTTTAAATACCCGATGTGTGTGGGTGACTGACCGTGTAAACAAAACACCTGCGACACGGTTCAGTTTAAAACTGCTGAAATGCTGGGGACAGATTGGGTAAGAACATGTCAAGTACTTGATTGTTGGTCCTCTGACGTTTGTGTGTTCACTGTGGCAGGAGTCACTGGAGTTCACAGAGCAGGAAGTGGCAGGTGTGTGGTCACAGTGTTTTACAGAAGATTAGGACCTGTGAGGGAAAAAAACAACAACTCAAAACAAAGATTTATTCAGTACCTGCCAAAGCTTACACTAATGACAGCTCTGAATTTGGAATTAAACATGGAGAATTAAACATGGAGATTACCGGTATGAAAATTGTTTTTTTTGTTTAACAAAAAGGAAACCAAGGCAGGGTTTTAAAAATACAAAAATGCTCACAACATATTTTTGGAATATATTTGCAAATGCTCAAAATGGATTACGAAAATGAAACCGTCAAAAAGGTGTTGGCAGGGAGCAAACAGAAACACTGCTGGAAATTTACCTGAGACGTGCCATATTTCCAAAACATAAGTCAGCAGGCACGTATGGGGAAAAAAAACGGGGAGAGAGATTCAACACACAACTGTATTTTTACAAGTTAAATAACTTCCAGGAATTTGTCCCAACTTCCACCTTTTTCCAGCTTAGCATCACATCATGAGGCACAGTGGGGCACACAAAGACCTCATGAAAACAAAAAGGAGCCCATGCTTTATCCTGCCCAGTCCTAATTTTGCTTTAACAAACAAACCTGCTATGTGACACACCCATAGGAAAACAAAAGAAACACCTAGCCTAACTCCTGACTGCGAGAAAGGCCAGTTTAACCCCGGCGTCCGGTTACTTCAGCACAAGAGAAGCATGGGAAAGCGAGGAGACACGACGGGGAGGACAGCGTGATAAGAGGAACCTGCTGCACTGGGAACAGGCTGATAACATTCTGCTACTGTAAATAATAATAATTAAAAATAAAAAAAGTTTACATTTTTTGACTGTACCTCATATTTGATAAAAGTACATGATTATCCAAATTAAAAATAAATACATAAATAAAGAACACTGGCCTCAAGGACAGCAACCTCATTACGTGTACAGTAAGGTGCTTGTCAAGTTCAGGAAAGGGCACATCATGAATGATTACACCAGTTTTTGCAAAACACATGAACAGATCACAACAGTTCAAGGACATTTAGAAGAGGATGAGGCAGATGCACCGTTTCTCTACAGAGGCTGTACAACTGTGAGTTAGATACGCTGTATGCAAAATAACCTGATAAAAAAGGACGTTATCATTATGTGCATGCCACATGTTCTAGATGCGTATGGTAACAAGCTTACACAATGCAAACAAAACACACCCCTGAACTAAAATGCTCACTAGGAGGACATGAATGCATGGCGTTTGTAGTAGTACGGTAAGGGAATGCAGCAGGTTCTGCCAGATTCCACAAAGGTAAAGGTGTAAAATAATTCCTCTAACAGGTGTTGTTTAAGGACAAACAAGTCCTGCTGCTTTAAACAGGCTGGTCCAGTGGTTTTTACTCCACACCAATGAAACAAGCTCTCCTTCAAAGTAGCTCTGGCTCAGATTACCACAAAACTTCACAACTTTTAGGACATTTCACACGACGGTGGAGAGGAACCCCGCGATCAGAGCTTTGTTTGCACGTCATAAAGTGTGAGTTCAAACGGCTCACTGCATTGTGTTATCTTGCATGTTTCTTCGTTCGTTCTGCCGAACCCCCGAGATCACAAGGAAGTAAACGGAAACTAGCGTGTACGGTGATAACGCGATGGACGCCCAAGAAGCATCTCGCGATCATTTCCAGCAACACTTATCAGAACATGCAGCTCCAACACAAACTGGTAAAGTCAGGGCCAGTGGATCTGATCTGCAAACAATACAGTTTAAAAACTGTTTACAAAAAAGGAGATTGCGATTACGTGTATTGTTAATTAGCAAGTTTATCTAGTAATAAAACAGTTGCGATAAAAGCAATGAATTAACTATGATATCAAAATACTAAGTTTTGTCAGAAAATGATGACAAGCCTTAAGATTAGACTAGAGTAACTGACCTACTGGTAAATCTGGATTTGGAGAGTTTGAGCAATGCCAAAAGCGACACTGCTCCCCTTTTGAAACTATTAAAGATGTGACACCCAACTCCTTCACATTTGAGTTCCTTCAGTCACTTTACTGTTGAGTTAGAGGAGAAAGGAAACATTACACCAGCTGCACAAACCAGGCCATCTGTGTCCACGCCACAGGGTGGATGTCTGGGGCTGGTCATGAGTCAAAGTTGGGGACTTCAAGAAAATTGATTTTACAATACACCCCCCACCAACAATTTCTGCAGCTGACCATTAAATTCCCCTAATTCAGGGTTACCGGTAGTATCTAGCCAATCTTCCTACCTGGAGCTTCTCAGGTTTAAAAAAATTAATTAATTAATAAAAGTTCAAAAGTTTTGTTTATTCAAAGTTCAACAATAAGTAAAGTGGTACAATCTACCAGTAATTGTGGCCGTTTTTCAGAGAACAGGATCCAGGGTCTCACAATGTTTCAGTACAAAGACAATATTCTATTAATACAAAAGAAACAACACGACCCAATAATCAAAGAGTGCCTCGACCCTCGCAGTTCAAAAAAAGAGAACATCCTGTCGTGCAGTTAAGTATTTGGGGAAAAATGAGGACAAACAAGTGTTAAACAATGAAAACCAAATAATTCAGAGCGCCCGGCAACCGCCACAATAAACAGTCTGTTCTCAGAAGACTGATGTGAAGCTGGTACATGATGGAAGTGCTCCCACTCCCCACCCTCGACCAGGAACTGAGATCTGAAGATGTTCGGGTTAAGCTAATAAACATTTTTGACCAAACTACAGTGCCCAGCTGGCTGTGATCTCCACCACACCAGCATGGAGGACAAAAAGGTACTTGAGGGCAACTGAGGCTAAAGAAGGACAAGGAGGAATTGGCAGCCTGAATTTCACAGAAACTTGACTTTTAGGACAAAAAAAAAAAAAAAGCAGATCTAATGGTCTCATTAAAGCCGCCTCAGTCACGTCAGCTCCGCTAATCCTTTCCTTGTGGTTTTCACAAGGGTGCTTGCTTGTGGAAGTTAGCCACCCCACATGCACCCATTTGAAAAAAAAAAGACTAGTGTGATACTTGCAGAGATTTTACATTTCTGGTTTAAAACTGAGCAAGACTTCACTGGGATATTTTCCCTTGCCTCTGTTTTCAACAGCTGTGTCTTTGTTTTACATTGTAGCCGAGATGAACTGAAAGGCCTTTCATATCCTGGAGGGTGCTCCGGTTCTAACAGGCTTCAGGAGGAACGGTCCAGTTACTTGACAGCTTTGCTGCAACTGCCACGTACTGTAAGAGGATTACGCTGAGAAGTAACAAACCTGCTAACCTCATTACAGTTAGTTGTTACTCCTTGTTCCATCCTTAACATCGCATGGGTTTGTTTTGACTGCAACTGATCACAAAAACTCTGCACACTGAACCCCTAATGAGGTCATCTAATGTAAAGGTAGCACTGTGAAAACTTTAAATGCAAGTGTCAATATATATTCTTAATTCTGAGGAATTTTTTTCAAAAGGTTCAGTCTTGTCAAAGAGGACATTTTAAAAAAATCCCCCAGAAAAACAGAATGTGACTGAGCAAGACAGACGCAGCAGACCCAAATGAGAGCTTTGAGTGCCTTTGTTCACGTATTTGTGGAATGACCCACCACTGAGAATGAACTGACCCACCGTTCAGTTCACCTGGTGGGAAACCACAACTGCTGCCAAAAAAAAAATACTCTCCCTGTGAAATGGAATGTGACAAAAAAAAGAACATGTTCGCTTTCCCATGACCAACAGTACTTACATTAACAGACCCAAGAGCAGCAGCATAAGCCCATATGGTAGTAAAGAGGATAACTGGCCCGTTTGGAACGCAGTGGCCACATCCCGAATGCCGAGGTGTGGCTATTAAGCCAAAGTGCAGGAAAAGATGGCAGAATTGCAACTTGATGGGTCATAATACCTTAAAATACAGCATATACAGAACAGAAAACACAATTTACGTTTATCAAACTGAAGCATAACTATGTAGTTTCCAGGTCTCTTTTGTAAATGTGTCCTCGTGGCTCAATGTGACTAACCTCTTTATTAAAGGTTGAATGAATGAATAGTTAAGCGAGCTGTTCTTTAATTGAACTTAAAGGATACTTTCTAATTAGTCAGTAATTAGTCTAACCCCAACTGTAATAAATTTTTAAAAAGCCAAAGATATCGTCTTAAATTAGGAGCATTGCAATAATCATAAAGTTGCAGGGGTCTACACAAACCGTTTCAATTTGTCAGAGAACCCATTTTCATCTTGGACCACCAGATCTCACTTTACCAACAAGTGAAATAGACACGAGTTGAAGTTCTCCATCACCCTGACAGATTTCCGTCATTTTGAACATCTGTGAAATAGACGTCCTGTGCTATAATTTAAAAAATACATCTGACCACAACTCAATTGAAAACACTGAAAGGAAATAAAAGAAAACTACAGAAAAGTTGTTCAAAACCCCTCTCTTCCTTCAGAATGCCATTGGTTCCAATGGTGGAGTTTCATTAGAGAACACTATACCGTGTACTTTTATGTACATAGTTTATGGGTGTCCAAAAACTTATTTTAAAAAGTCTTCAGTTGATCCAAAATGTTGCTGCCAGAGTCTTAGGGGGTTGGCAGGAGAGATTACATTTCTCCAGTTTTAGCTTCTCTCCAATGGCTTTCTGTCAAATTCAAAATCAAATTCAAAATCTTAATTCTAACCAACAAAGCCCCCCAACAACCTAGCTCCATCTCATATTCGAGATTTTATCATTCCATATTTTCATAACAGAGCACTTCACTCTCAAGCTATGTTTACATGCACAAAATTCTTTGACCGGATTCAAACGTTTTCAGATTAAATAATTCAAATGTATCCTTTACATGGGCACAATCCGTTCACGACGAGTGTTTACATGAAGTGGGCTTTGATTTTGAATAGTAGTAGTACTGACATGTGCAGAGTGGTAAACTCTCCTTTAACCCCCCTTTAAGAAGGGGGGTTAAAGGAGGTTAAAGAAGAATAAACTTATTCCTTTAAGAATAAGTTCTACTTTCGGGATGAACGTAAACAAACCTGCGTGTCCAAAATGGACCTGCGACAGGTTTTAATGATGGTGGAGACGTTACTGCGCTCCCTGACTGAGCTACAGGTATTACAGATCATTTTGAGCTCTTTCAAAGTTTCTAATGTTTCTAATGTGTCGCTCACGACAAGTTTTGCTTCCCCAACATGCTAATATTAGCATTAGCCAGGCGGAAATGACATAGGTCGCACATGCGCAGTCAGGTCAGTTTTTCCCGATCGGGAAAAAAACAACGAACAGATTATGAGTATACATGCACACCATTCGGATTATGAATCGGCGTAAACCACATGTCTCGTTCTGATAAACTATTTCAGATTGAGCCGAATAAACAAAAAATAATCCAAATGGGGCGTTTACACGACACATTTTTATTCAGAATGGCCGTTTAATGACATGACTGCACACCATCGTACAGCTCCAACCACTTCATCAAGTTTGCGGATGACACAACAGTGGTAGGTCTCATCAGCAACAACGATGAGACGGACTACAGGAACGAGGTGAGCCGCCTGGCCTTGTGGTGCGGACACAACAATCTCACTCTCAACGTGGAGAAGACAAAGGAGATTGTTGTGGACTTCAGGAAGAGGGATGCCCAACATCCTCCTCTGACCATCAACAGCACCGCAGTGGAGAGAGTGGACAGCACCAAGTTCCTGGGAGTGCACGTCTCAAAGGACCTGTCCTGGAGCAGGAACACTGCAGCACTGGCAAAGAAGGCTCACCAGCGTCTCTACTTTCTCCGCAAGCTGAAAAGGGCTGGAGCTTCAACCCCCATCATGAGCACCTTCTACAGAGGTGCCATAGAAAGTGTCCTGACCAGCTGCATCACTGTGTGGTTTGGTGCATGTACTGCATCCTGCCGCAAGAGCCTCCAGCGCATTGTGAGAGCAGCTGAGAAGATCGTGGGCACCTCCTTGCCCTCACTGCAGGACTTACACAGCAAA
>JBBPBX010016361.1:26892-48247 GCA_038048925.1 Garcialebias charrua
TGGGTGTGTTTGTTCCTTCTGAAGTCCACAATCATCTCCTTTGTCTTCTTCACATTCATGTGAAGATTATTCTCTTTGCACCAGCTCTCCAGGTGTTCCACCTCCTGTCTGTAGCTGGACTCATCATTGTTTGTGATGCATCCCACCACCGCTGTATCATCTGCAAACTTAACAATATGACAGCCTGGAAGTGTGGCTGTACAATCATATGTGAGCAGAGTGAACAGAAGGGGGCTCAGCACACATCCCTGAGGAGAGCCAGTGCTGAGGGTTATGGTGGAGGAGGAGAAGTTGTGGATCTTCACGGACTGTGGTCTGTCACTGTAAAGCTGGTCCTCTAATACCATATTTTTTAATTTATCAAGTAGAATGGTGTGGCCAGTAGTGTCAAATGCTTTTTTTTTTTTTCAAATCAACAAATATACTTATACAATGTTGTTTTGATCTACAGCTGTGGTAACTTGTTCTATCAACTCCATAAGAGCCATGGATGTTGAGTTAATTGATCTGAATCCGTATTGACTGTTATCTAAAATAATATTTTTAATCAATAAATAAGTCGAGTCTGGTTACAAATAAATTTTCTAGAACTTTTTTAGAATTGTGGCAACAAAAGATATAGGCCTGTAGTTATTAAATACACATTTTTCACAATTTTTAAAGAGAGGAATTACTTTTGCTACTTTCATTTTGTCTGGGACTATCCCAGTTGAAAATGACGAATTACATATACTGTACTGTATATGTAAATGGCTCAATTACATGCCTTATTATTTCTTTTACAGCCATCATATCCATGTCTTCACAATCTTTTGATCTTTTGTCAGTAATTTTTTTAACAACCTTCATTATTTCTTCTTTATCAGTTCCCTTCAGAAACATCATACAACCATTGATACAACCATTGACACGGTTAATGGAAAATCAGCCACTTCCATCTAATAACCAAACTTCTACAAATCAAAACCCTTCTACAATTCAATCCTCAGTTAATCACACCTTCTCTTTTTCTCCGTTCTCAGTCAGTGAGGTAAATAAACTGTTAAAAGATCTTGATCAAAAAATCTGCTGGTCCAGATGAACTTCCACCTTATTTCTTAAGGCTGGCTGCTCATATCTTCACAGTCCCTGACCCACATCTTTAACCTGTCCATAAGACAAAACTCCATTCCGGATGCTTGGAAAACAGCCTTTGTTCTTCCTTTGCTGAAGGGAGGTGACCCCACCTCACTGAACAATTGTCGACCAATCTCTAAACTCTGCATTTTAGCCAAGGTTCTAGAAAAACTGATAATTTCTCGAATCAAAAATTATCTGGACTTATTTAACATCTTACCTCTCCATCAATCTGGTTTCAGGAAAAAACAGCACAACGACTGCTTCACTGAAGGTTCTTAATGACGTTGTTGAAGCATTGGATGCTAAGGATTATTGTGCTGCACTTTTCTTAGACCTGTCTAAAGCTTTTGACACAGTGGATCATAACATCTTGTGTCATAAGCTCTCAGAAATTGGTTTCTCAGATCACACCATTGGTTGGTTTTCTAACTATCTTTCCAATCGGACGCAATGTGTTCAACATAACGGTACTTCTTCCAGTTATTTAACAGTCAACAATGGTGTACCACAAGGCTCAGTCTTAGGACCAACCCTCTTTACAATCTACATAGGTAATGTAGGTGAGAGCATCTCTGATGCATCCTTACATTTCTATGCTGATGATACAGTTGTTTACTGTCGAGCTAAAACAGTTGCTAAGGCTTTCCAGCTTTTGCAATCCGCTTTTGACATCATCCAGTCAGATTTGTTCTGTCTCAAACTTGTACTAAATGCTGATAAAACCAAAAGGGATGCTTTTTTCAAACAGGAAGTCGGTCCCAGCAGTTCTTCCTCTGATTTTATCCTCAAATGGTGTCCCTATTGAGTTTGTTGATTCCTATAAATATTTAGGTATCCTGGTCGATTCGCATCTCTCTTTTAAACTCCACGTGGAAAACCTAGTAAAGAAACTGAAAGTTAAACTGGGTTTCTTTCAGAACAGATCATGTCTAACTTTGAATGCTAGGAAACACCTTGTATCTGTGACTTTCCTTCCCTCCATTGATTACGGTGACATTATGAATGCTCCTACAAGCACCCTGCAGATGTTGGATGCTGTCTATCATGGTGCACTAAGATTCATAACTGGCTTACACCCTGCCCAGTAAATCAGAAAAATTCAAACCGTCAATAGTTGTCAGGTTCATTAGCAGGAAATCAAGAAACAAGGTAATAATGCAAGCCAAAAAAACTGAAGGGAACAAACGTTTACATAAATGAACATCTAACCAAAAAAATGGAAATATTGCAAGTGAAGCAAGGTTGTTAAAAAAAAACTGAAAAAAATAGCATCGACATGGACAAGAAATGGAAACATCTTTATCAAAACACATGAAGGTCTCAGCCTAAAATGATAAAAGAACTGAAGGATCTAGAAAAACTCAGATGAACTCAAGAGATGCAACTTACAAATCAATGAAACAACTCTCACACAAAATGGACATAATATACAGTGAAATGAACAAATACATTAAAAAATGACAACATACGAAGACTCAGAACCTAAAATATATCATCTTGAAGATGTGATTGATGCTAATTTTTTTCCTGTAATAAAAGATAGCGAATATTATAATGAAGAGCAATTTAATGACATCGATATGACAAATGGAAATTTCTCTATTATTCACTTCAATAGTAGAAGTATAAATGCAAATATATCCAAAATAACAGATTACTTAAAACAGTTAAACAGAACTTTTACGATAATAGCACTGTCAGAGACATGGCTCAATGATGAAAATACAAATAATATTCACATCGAAGGGTATGAATTATATCATATGAACAGAAATAATAAAAGGGGAGGTGGAGTCGCTATATTTGTTAATAATGAAATAAATGTAAATTAATTAGCGAAATGTCAATAATTGTTGATAATATTATGGAAATTATAACAAGAGAAATAATAAACAAGAATGATAAAAAACCTAATAATAAGTTGTGTATATAGATCACCAGGATCAAATATAGAAATATTTACTGATAAAATCTTGGAGCTATAGGAAAAGAGTTTTAATTTTAAAAAAAAAACTTTTTTGTGTAGAGACTTTAATATTGATCTGGGAAATAAAACAGATTCAAATAACTTCAGTACATTTAATAATAGTCACATTTTTGTCATCTGTGTATGTTCCCATACTTGACAGACGAAATTGGTCTCTGCATTTAACCCAACCACCACCAGGTGGTGCAGTGAGCAGCTGTAGTCAGCGCCCGGGGAGCTGGGGAAAATGGATGTGCACTCATAGACACCCCAGGGTGTGCCGTGGCCGGGGTTCGAACCTGGGTCCTTTGGATCCCAAGTCCGATTCCCTGCCACTACACCATCTTGGCCCCAAATAAATTCAATATGTAGTTTAAATC
This sequence comes from Garcialebias charrua, assembly GCA_038048925.1. Classification (NCBI taxonomy): domain Eukaryota; kingdom Metazoa; phylum Chordata; class Actinopteri; order Cyprinodontiformes; family Rivulidae; genus Garcialebias; species Garcialebias charrua. Next base: position 30,358 of record JBBPBX010016361.1, read on the forward strand.
TGTATCCGTTGATATCAAAGCCAACAAGAATTACAACTCATAGTGCCACAATAATAGATAATATTTTCACAAATATAACAAATGGGGATGTGATAGGTGGTATTTTAACGACCGACTTAAGTGATCATTTACCAGTTTTCACAATCTACAAAAATGATCAAAGCATCACAAAAGCAGTTACAATGAAGAAAAAGATAATAAACACATAAAAAAAAGCTTTGGATAAATTAAAAGAGGATCTAGATAAACAAGACTGGAATGAAGTGTATGTTGATGATGTGAACAGAGCATATAATGAGTTTATGAATGTCTTACAAGCTCTGTATGAAAAGAATTGTGTGCAAAAAAATTCCACAAAGAGAAATATTGTTGACCAACCATGGATGACAAAAGGGTTGAGAAATGCTTGTAAAAAAAAAAAAGAACTACTGTATTTGTATTCATGCTTCTTGAAATTGCGAAGTCAGAACGCTGAAGAAAAACATAAAAAGTATAAAAATAATTTAGTAGAGATTATAAGGAAACATAAGAAAGAGTCAGAGTCAGAGATTCAGAGAGTCAGAGTCAGAGAGTCTTTATTGTCATTTGCACCGCATGTGGTACATGTGATGAAAACGAGATTATGTACACGGGGTCCCAGTTACATCCAACAACAAATGCAAGAGAAAAACAGTAATAACATCTAGAACTAACTAAGAAAAACATCAACTAGTAATACACTAAGCCTAATATAGTGGGAATAAACAGCAGCACGAACATGAGTTTGTATGAGCAGATGGTCACAGATGAACACAGCAACAAGAAAACAGATCAGCATCAGCATGATGTGATATTTTGCAGTGTTTATTTTTTATTTTATTTTTATTTATTCATGAGTCTAACAGCCTCAGGGTAGAAGCTGTTCCTCAGTCTAGTGGTTCTACACTTGATGCTCCTCAACCTCCGTCCTGAGGGGAGTGGGGCAAAGAGTGAGTGTGCTGGATGAGTGAGGTCTTTCATGATGCAGGTGGCTCTTTTCCTGCATCTGGAGGTGTAAATGTCTGTGATTGTGGGGAGACTGACTCCAACAGACTTCTGTGCAGCCTTCACCACTCTCTGCAGAGCTTTCCTCTCTTCAACTGTGCAGCCTCCATGCCACACGTTGATGCTGGAGCACAGGACGCTCTCCACTGCACACCTGTAGAACGAGGTGAGAACTGGGCTGCTCAGACCAGCACGTCTCAGCCGTCTGAGGAAGTAGAGTCTCTGATGACCTTTCTTGATCAGGCTGGTGGTGTTGTTGCTCCAGCTGAGGTTATCATTCATGTGTACACCCAAGTATTTGTAGCTGGAGACCACTTCCACTGCAGACCCACCTATTTTCAGTGGGGCATGGGTGTGTTTGTTCCTTCTGAAGTCCACAATCATCTCCTTTGTCTTCTTCACATTCATGTGAAGATTATTCTCTTTGCACCAGCTCTCCAGGTGTTCCACCTCCTGTCTGTAGCTGGACTCATCATTGTTTGTGATGCATCCCACCACCGCTGTATCATCTGCAAACTTAACAATATGACAGCCTGGAAGTGTGGCTGTACAATCATATGTGAGCAGAGTGAACAGAAGGGGGCTCAGCACACATCCCTGAGGAGAGCCAGTGCTGAGGGTTATGGTGGATATTATAGTGAATTATTAGATAAAAGTAATGGTGATATGAAAGCAACATGGCGAGTAATGAATAGTGTTCTGAAGAATCATAAAGTAAAAACTGGTATTTCACAATATTTTGTAAAGGACAATGATGAAATTCATGATGAGAATGAAATTGTAAATGGATTTAATCAATATTTTGTGAATGTTGGATCAAGCCTTGCAGCTAAAATACCAAAATAATAATGTGATCCATTCAATTACAGGTTGTGCAAACAGTATTTTTCTAAATGGAACTGACAAAGAGGAAATAATGAATGTAGTAAAAAATCTTACAGACAAAAGATCAAAAGACTGGGTGGACATGGATATGATGTTTGTAAAGGACATAATGAGTCATAATGAGACCAATTTCCTTGTTGCCACAGTTTTCAAAAATTTTAGAAAAATTATTTGTTAATAGATTGGACAAATTTGTTGATGGGCAAAATATTTTAAGTGAAAGTCAGTATGGGTTTAGAGCAAAGAAGTCTACATCTATGGCTCTCATGGAGTTTATGGAAGAAATTACTACAGCTGTCGATAACAAACAATATGGTATAAGTATATTTGTCGATTTAAAAAAGGCTTTCGATACAATAGATCACACCATTCTCCTTGAGAAATTGAATGTGTATGGCATTAGAGGACCAGCGCTGCAGTGGGTACATAGTTATTTGAATGATAGGAAGCAGTTCGTACAGATTGATGATGTAAGATCTGATTATTGTAATATCACCTGTGGAGTTCCCCAAGGCTCTGTACTTGGACCTAAGTTGTTTATTTTATATGTTAATGATTTGGTTAATGTGTCAGGACTCCTCAGATGTATCCTCTTTGCAGATGACACTACTTTCTTTTGTTTAGGTGAGGATATGAATCAGATGTTGGAATTGATGAAGAAAGAGTTTGTCAAAATACAGACTTGGTTTAAACTAAACAAATTATCATTAAATCTAGAAAAGACCCATTATATGATATTTGGTAATAAAAAGAAAGCTGCAGATGTCCAATTTGCAATTGAGGATGGAGAGATCTGTAGAGTGAGTGAGATTAAGTTCTTGGGTGTTGTCATTGATGACAAAATAACTTGGAAAAAACATGTAGACTCTGTAAAAATGAAAATTTCGAAATCCATTGCTGTACTGTATAAGGTTAGGGACCTTTTGAATGACAAAGCGTTGTATCTGTTGTATAACACCATCATTGTCCCACATTTAATTTATTGCATTAATGTTTGGGGAAAAGCATGTAAAACTATTACAAAACCTATTTTTATTTTACAGAAAAGAGCCATAAGGATTATTGCAAGAAAACATTACTGTCATCCATCTAGTATATTATTTTTTCAATTGAAATTACTGATGTTCCATGATTTAGTAGATTACCATATTTTAATGTTGATGTATAAGGCTAATAACAATGCACTACCCTTAAATATTCAGTCACATTTTGTTAAAAGATCAAGCTGTTACAATCTAAAGGGAACTGATGTATTCGTAAACACACAATACAGAACCAGCTTGAAGGGACGATCTACCTCAGTCCAGGGAGTTGGATTGTGGAATGACTTAGAGTGTGATATAAAAAAAGCAATGTCAATGTTTGTGTTTAAAAAAATGTTAAAAAGTGAATTGTTGAAGAAATACGTATGAAGTAGATCAATGTGTAATATCTCGAAATTTGAAAATTGAGATGTGTTATTCCTTTTTTTTCATTATTACTTAAATATAATTATTGTTTGAAATGATTTTTTATTTTGAAAAGGGGCAGACATAATAAGATATTTTCTTCTTCTGCCGCCTTTCATTTTATACATGTATTTTCTTTTTTATACAAGAAACATGTTTGTTGTGTGTTCTTTTTTATAGAATGAATAAATAAATAAAAAAATAAAAATAAAAAATAAAAAATGTTATTGAGCCGTTTACATATATATGTAATTTATCATTTTCACCAGGAATATTTCCAGATAACATGAACGTAGATAAGGTCATCTTTTTAAAAATTGTGATAAATGTGTGTTCAACAATTATAGACCTATATCCTTACCACAGTTCTCAAAAATTCTTGAGAAACTATTTGTGAACAGACTAGATCAATTTATAGATAAACAAAATATTCTAAGAAACAGTCAGTATGGGTTTAGATAAAAAAACTCTACATCAATGGCTCTCATGGAACTAATGGAACAAATAACTACTGCTGTCGATCAAAAACAATATTGTGTCAATATTTTTGTTGATTTAAAAAAAACATTCGATACTATTGATCACACCATTCTCCTTGAAAAATTGAACAAATATGGTATTAGAGGACCAGCATTACAGTGGGTATCTAGCTATTTAAAAGATAGGAAACAATTTGTACAAATAAATGATGTAAGATCTGCCCTCTGTAATATCACATGTGGAGTTCCTCAAGGCTCAGTACTCTGACCAAAGCTATTGATTTTATATGTGAATAACTAGGTAAATGTGTCAGGACTCCTTAAATGTGTACTTTTTGCTGATGATACCACATTTTTTTTGTTGGGGTGAAAATATAGAACAAATGTTGGAATTGATTAAGACAGAATTTGTCAAAATACAAACTTGGTTTAAACTTAATAAATTATCATTAAATCTAGATAAAACTAATTACATGATATTCAGTAATAAAAAGAAAACTGTTGATGTTCCATTCAAAATTGAGGATGTTGAGATTTGTAGAGTGAGTGAGGTGAAGTTTTTGGGTGTTATCATTGATGACAAACTGACATGGAAACAACACATAAATTCTGTAAGAATAAAAATAGCTAAATCGATAGCAGTACTGTACAAAGTCAGAGACCTATTGAATGATAAAGCTCTGTATTTGTTGTATAACACAATCATTGTTCCACACTTAATCTATTGTATTGATGTTTGGGGGAAAGCATGTAAAACAATCACAAAGCCTATTTTTGTATTACAGAAAAGAGCTGTAAGAGTTATCACTAGAAAACATTACCGTCATCCATCTAGTACATTATTTTATCAACTGAAGTTGTTGAAGTTCCATGATTTAGTGGATTATAATATTTTATCAGTTATGTATAGGGCTCAGAATAACACATTACCTTTAAATATCCAAATGCATTTTGTTAAAAGACAAAGTTGTTATAATCTTAAGGGGACAGAGATGTTTGTAAAACCACAATTCAGAACTAGTTTGAAGGGACGTTCTACCTCAATCCAGGGAATTGGATTGTGGAATGGTTTGGAGAATGAAGTTAAAAATGCCAAGTCAATGTTTACATTTAAGACAATGATCAAAACTAAATTGCTAAAAAAAAAAAAAATGAAGTAGCGTAATGTGTATTGTATTGGTTAGAAAATTAGATAGTTTTTCATTTTGTTTTGTTACTGGAAGATTATTTTTGTTTGAATTGATTGTTTGAAAAAGCAGATATTGTATTACATCACTGCCTATAATCATAATACTGTTTACATTCTCTGTTTACATTTATTAATACTGTTTACTTTTATTACTACTGCTTACATGTAATTACTACTGTTTACATTTACACTACTCTAATATCTACACCACTGCTGATACATATACAGTGTGCTCTGAACGGTCTTATTTAGGGATGCCCAATGTGCCTTACTGCATATGCCACTTTTTGCCTCTATAACAACATCAACTACTACCTCATACATATACTGTGTACATTAACTCATACGCTGCTTTGCCACTTTGCAAATGTCAATGCTAGAAACCTTTAGTTTATTTTAGTTATACTTTTTATACTCTTTTTTTATACTAGTATGCAAAAACTCAGGACAGTATTATGTTCATTAAATGTTTAATGTTTTAGTTTTAGTTTTAGAGTTGGTGTAAATTTTCATACTCTTATACCACTATGCAAAAACTCAGGACAGTGTTAGTTTTACTATTTTATGCTTATGTCTATTATTATATGTTTCAGTGTTTCAATGTTTAGATGTTTACTGTTGCACCGAGGGACTGAGAGAAACGCAATTTCGGTCCTGTGTATGTCCTGTACAGTACATATTGCAGATCTGACAATAAAGTTGACTTTGACTTTGACTTTGATATAATAAGATTTTTTTCTTCTTTCTGCTACCTTTCTTTTTTTTTACATTTTGTACATTATCATTTATGGGACTGTTTTGTATTGTGTTTTTTGCAGTGGTGGGATGTAACTAAGTACAAGTACTTTGTTACTGTACTTAAGTACATTTTTCATGTATCTGTACTTTACTGAAGTAGAATTATATGTGGATACTTTTACTTTTACTCCACTACATTTTACATGAAATATCTGTACTTTCTACTACACTACATTTCTATTATGTGTTGAGTTACAAGTTACATTCATGTTGCAGTTTTTTGATTTGTCGTTAGTTTGAAAGTAACTGATGTCGAGAGGGGAGTTGGTCCATTGAATCACTGCAAAGTGGACAGGTAACATTAGACCTGCCTTCAAGAAGAGCTGGACCAATGATGTATGTTCTAGTGTACACGTCATTGAGCTGGGAGCACCCACAGCACCACTAACACACCCATAATGGATTCCATCACAGCGATTCAGCCAGAAGATCCACACCACCCATGGCCTTATTGAAAGATTATTGAAATATTATTGAAAGACTATTGAAATATTATTGAAAGACTATTGCAATATTATTGAATAACTATTGAAAGACTGTTCAGTACAGCAGAACAGATTCTCTCTCCCAAAAGATCCAGACTGGATTCTAAAAACTTTGAAAACCAACTTCTTCTGAACTTGAACAAGAAATTCTTGCTGCAATATTAAAATGTGTCAGTTCATGGATGTTAGGAGACAAGAGATGTCTCCAAATGTCTCGACACTCAGGTTCAAGTTTTGAAATGGTGTCAGGAAGTTAAAATATTGTTCACTATTGACCCATTACAAGGTTGACCAGACAGTATTTTAACTAGAGTTGATGACAAACTGGAGTTGAAATGATCAGATGTTCCTTTCTTCGGTCTAATGCTCCTTTATTCAGGCAGACAACTTTTACTTAAACATGTTTACTGCAGTTAAAATGACAAATTGGTTTTGTTTTGTGTTAAATAAAAACTTACAAAGATAAAATCATTCCTCTGTCTTATTTTGCTTAATGACATTTAACTCTGCATGTCATCCCTTAAATTCTGATGCACAGAATCACAAATCCAAGAGTGAACTGTGTCACAGAGTAACTACAAAAAAAACATGTATTATCTGCAGCATTGTTCATTAAAATGACACAAAACTATTAATGTATTATAGAAAATATACATACAATACACACACTTAATGATATTGTATGTAGACCATTACATTAGGCAGCAAGTACTTTTAAGTACTTATTTACTTTTACTTAAGTAAAAACATTAATATGGTACTTCTACTTTTACTACATTTTTGTCTCTTTATTTGTACTTTTATTATACAGTGTTTGAGTACTTTCTCCACCATTGGTTTTTTGTAAAAAAAAAAAAAAAAGAAAAAGAAAGAACAAATTTAATAAACATAAACAGAATGCACTTTGTAACCAGAAATGTCAGGAGACATTTAATTTTGTGGCGGAAAGTGTGGCACTATGAAAGAGAACAAGGCATGAAAATAGTAGCCCCCCATTTTAATTCTTTGCTAAAGATTACTGACAGCCAGAAACTAGCGTTAGAATTCATGGTACCTTGTAATGTATGGGTTTCGCCATCAGAGGGCGCTCAGTGCCTTATATAACAGACGTTGACGCTCTGGGCAGGCAGAAGAAATCAGCCGTTGCTGAGAAAACCAGCTTACAGCAGATATTAGGGTGCATCGAAATGTTGCCCGGCAACACAGTTCTGGCAGACCAGAGCCATATATATGGCTTTATATGGCTCTGTGGCAGACTGGCTGCAAAACCGTCAGAATTTCAAATCTAAATAATAAAAAAATACACATTTAAAGTGCACAACAACAATAAAGGAGACCAACACTGGTAAGTCTCTTTTTTCTTTCTGCAAACCAACATAACTCTTTGTGTTCGTTTTCAAAAGTGAGGAAAAGTAAATTCTGTCAGTGAAACCAGGAATGAAAACGTCTAACCCAATAGCTAGCTCTCTTTAAGTTTCCTCTCTTGTTAAAGTTTCTGACTGGATGAAAACTGGTGACTTTTCCCCACACAGAACAAGAAACAAAATGGCAGAATATGGAAAGAAGGAACACCCGAGTCATTCCAGGTACATTTATTTCTCATAAATACAATTTTGTGTTTGTGTTAAAATAAACTGCATGTGTTTGTGCTCTACAGTTTTCTGTTACCTGACGTAAACGTGTAAATCTGATCCGTTTGGTGTCTTTATGACTGTTCTTTGTATCGTTTAGAAGGCAGGTGAAAAACGAGAGGCTCTACAACCAGTGTGAAATAGTGAATAAACCGGCGAAGAAGCAAATCTCAGAGCTCCACGCTGAATTTCATCTCATGAACCTTAAGGTGACAAAGCAGATGGCTGAGATCAGGAAACATCTGAGAGAGCCAGAGGTGAAGGAAGCAGGAGCAGCTCCCCAACGTTGCACCGCAGAGGACCTTAAGTGGAGACAGCAGATGGCTGAGATCAGGGAACGTCTGAGAGAACCAGAGGAGGAGGAAGCAGGAGCGGCTCCCCAACGTTGCACCGCAGGAGCGGCTCCCCAACGTTGCACCGCAGAGGACCTTAAGTGGAGACAGCAGATGGCTGAGATCAGGGAACGTCTGAGAGATCCAGAGGAGAAGGAAGCAGGAGCAGCTCCCCAACGTTGCACCGCACAGGACCCAGAATGCACTGCAACCAGGCAGCTGGTGGAAGTGGAGGACAATCACAGTGACAGAGAGGAAGATGAAGAACAATTGTTCAGCCACACATTGAGCTCCGACTCTTGGAATGCGTCCAACAGCAGCGATGATGATTTTTATTATGACGCCAGAACTGGGGACGAAATCAGTTTTCTCCCTGAGATGCTCCCTCACAGCATCTCATACCAGACTGAGTGTTGGTCAATCAACAGCCAGACAGTCCCATCAGAAGCTCCCAGTGTTTCTGACGATGATGACCTGCCCACAAAGCAGTCAGAGAAGAAGGAAAGCACAGAGCATTCTCCATATTGGGACTTGCTCAGCGAACAACAAAAGCAGGAAATAAACGAGGCTTGGCTATGGGCGTACAAGTGGAGAAGATGGACGGAAAGGGAGGAAAGAAGAGCCCAACACGAAAAGAACATGGAAAAACTGGAGCGCATCGACAAACCCGCAGTGGCAACAAGACCAAAAACATCTGGTCTCACAGGCACGATGAAGAGATTCGGGACAAGAGTCAGTCGTTTATTCGACCCTCTTACGAGCACATCGTACAAGAAGGAGGAACTTGAAGAGAAGGATTGAGATTCAACTCTGTAAAAAAAAAGTGCCACTCTCTTAAGGGCATGCTTCATTTGAAACCTGAAGCTTCAGTTATTTAATAAATATTAAATGATTTCCAGCATATCCATTTGTCAGTGCCTCACTGTGCATTAAAGTAGATTACAGTAGTGTATGAGTTGGTCAGTGGTACATTTAATTACAAAAGTGTGTCTTGGTAACTTTCCAGGCACAATAAAAAGTATTTTTTCCTGAATTGACATTCATACAACTCACCTCCCACTCCCTCTGCAGAAAACCAGGGAAATCTGTTTACACCCGAACGCACCATCTGTGATGTCATGTGCAGAGTTGAGGCAGAGCTCTTGGCTTGTCACGGTATGAGCAGCTCACATAAAAGTAAGTCTGATACGGCATCAGATCTAAATTAGATCCTGCTGTTTCTTGTTCCATCACCCAAACTATTTTCTGCTTCCCAAAATGAAGACAAATAGCTTAAATCTTCACCTAGATTGCTAAATTAGTCAGGTTTTAAAATGTCTGCTATTGAAGAGACTGGAGCCCTCTGCCTCTCACTCTGCACATTACATCACAGATGGTGCGTTCAGGTGTAAACGGATTTCCCATGATTAAACACGGCTTGAAGTTCAAAATCACTTTTAAAGCAAAATTAAAGTGATTTATCATTTTGTTTGCAAAAATTAACATATTTAAATGATAATATATATATATTTTGAGCAATTTGATGAATAGTAGAAAAATCACGTCAGTGGATCTTTAAAGGTCAAGGCCGAGAGCTTCAGATCTTTTTGTAAGATATTCCAGGAAGCAGGAGCAGAGTAGGAGAAGGCCCTTTTTCCAAGTTCAGTCCTCACTGACGGAACACTGCAGGTGATCATGTCCTGAGAGCGCAGGCTGTAGCTGCACTCACGCAAAGACATGTAGGAGGAGATGGATGAGGGCAGCAAACCAAGAAGTGATTTAAAGATGAAAATGTACCAGTGGAAGAGTCTGCGTGAGGTGGTATAGTGGTTAGGGCGTTTGACTTGGGACCCGAAGGACGCGGGTTCGCGTCCCGTCCATTACACACCTTGGGGTGTCTATGAGTGCACACCTAATTCTCCAGCTCCCCGAGCGCCCTCTGGCTGCTCACTGCACCACCTGGGGTGGTTGGGTTAAATGCAGAGACGAATTTCGTCTGTGTATGGGAAACATACGCAGATGACAGACAAACACATTATTATTATTATTATTAATGATGTCCAGTTAACCAGTGAATACAGTGGTGGGTACGATAATCCAGTGGCGGGCTGTGCATTTCACAACTAGGCCTTCAGTCGTGCTCCGTCTGAATCAATCCAACCATCAATAACTATTCTCCCCATATTTTTAGACCAATTTTTGGCTGATATACTGTATGACCGTTTCCATTCATTCTGATGGGAAAAAATGGAGCAGTACCACTTTCGGCTGCTAGGGGCGCTAAAGGACCCTCTAGGCTTTTGACGACTACCAGTGTACCTGAATGTGTACTACGAATATTTTAGAGCAAAAAAGTTCTGCTGGATGGACAGCGTGTGCGCGCACATCATGCTGCAGTTTAAAGATAAAATTAAAGTGTTTAACTCCATTCCTGCCATCATCCTGGGAGGCTTGACCAACGTGCTGCAGCCTTTGTGAATCAGAGCTTCAAAGCAGCTCTGCGCTGCGGAGGAGGACGCAGCTGCTCTGAGCTGCATCAACACCTGTTACCTCAGGAGTTGTCACTGACAACTTGTCAGAACTCTTCACCAGCAACACAGAGGATGAAGAATTCAACGAGTTTGAATAAAAATAAATAAATAAATAAATAGGTGTTTCTGTCATCATTATGGGCAGATGGCATGTAGTAATTTTAAAGCCATTTCAAATTGATGTTTTTTAGAATGATGTAAAGAATTACTTTACATCTAGACACTTATTTACAAAATTCTGTATACCTAAGATCCATATATCATTCTTGTTTGATTTGATTTATTTGATTTGATAGGGACAGACACACATCGACAAACTGAGTAAAACCGCAGTCCCATGTTAGCATCATAGTGCAATAGCAACAGCTAATTCGTAGCACTTGTCCCTAGATGGGCTTTTAAGAAGAAAAATAAATAAATAAACAAGAATAAACAACTAAAATAAAATTTAAAAAAAAACTAAAAATTGAAGTGGTAGTCCTTAAAAATAGCACAACATAAGGGATACAGAACGGAGACATGTAATATGTCAAAAATGGGTTCATTTCTGTTTTTGACATAACCAGAGTTTTGTTTGCTTTTTAAACATATTGAAACTGGTTGTGGATTTTATAATAGCAGGAAGAGAGTTCCAAACTGTAGATCCTCTCACCGACAGAGAACCTTGTGCAAAAGTGGTTCCTCTGAAGGGGACCTTACAATCTTCTGATGAATTAACATTTATGCACTGGTTTCTGACAATCTAAAATAATTAGTCAGTGTGCAATTTGTCCCTTTCTTGTTTGACAAATTAATTGTTAATTTGTAAGATGATACTGTAACTGTTGACAGCTGGAAGAAAGTTTGGGGGACTAAATATTTTTAAGTTTAGAAATTAAGTCTTTTTCTAAAGAGCTTTAGTGTTTGACTTTGTCCACACTCATGAAACACACAATGAAGTACAAAAAAAAATCTGGGGGAGGGAGGCCACTGGGGGGGCCCAATCAGATGGCTGAGGGGGCACTGCCCCCCCCTAGCTCCGCCACTGAGTTCTGACAACTTGGCAGAACTCCTCTGTCAGGTTCTGTCCCTGTCTGTTTCTTTAGGCTCTGTTTCTTTATGTTTATTTGTGTTTTCCTCCTGTCTTACTTTTGTCTTTCTGAGCTTTGTGATTTCTGTTTATCTCATTCAGTCTCTGTCATTTTTCCACTCACTTTTCAGTCTGTCTCTCTGTGCTCAAGCCTGCAGCCTTAATCATTCACACCTGTCTCATCAGCCACCTGCCAAGCTGAACTCATTACCCACTCTCTTTCTGCCTTATAAAAAGCCTTCATCTCCTCCACTTTTTGTCCGGTCATTGTTCTGTTCACACAGACAATTCAGTCCTCACCTCTCCACTCTGATGTCCTTCTCTGTTTCTGCTCCAGTTTACCAGAGTGAGTTTTTGGCTGCCCTGACAGCATTTTTGTTTAAAATAAATTATTATTATTTTAAACTCCTGCCTCGTTCACTTTCCTGCACGTGGGTCTAACACCAGAGCAGAGGAACCTGACAGAATGACCGGACCAGACCCAGACCCAGCAGGTTTTGTGAACAGTACCGAGCGCTGCTCAGAATGGGACCGACTCCACCGGGTAACCCGTAAATATATTGACACTGTGGCCACTTCCTATGATCTACAGGAGAGGTTGGTGGCCAGTGATGACTTTATACAGGTGTTCACCCGGTTGGCGATAGTAGGTGATGACCCATGGCTGTTTGGACTGTTTGCTGAAGCCTGGACCGAGAGAGAAAGGTCACACTCTCGTCTCCTGCAAACTATTGCCCTGCCCTTGGTGCCAACCACTGTGGTCTCCTCGCCTGCGGCCTCGACGGTGGTCTCCTCGCCTGCGGCCTCGACGGTGGTCTCCTCGCCTGCGGCCTCGACGGTGGTCTCCTCGCCTGCGGCCTCGACGGTGGTCTCCTCGCCTGCGGCCTCGACGGTGGTCTCCTCGCCTGCGGCCTCGACGGTGGTCTCCTCGCCTGCGGCCTCGACGATGGACGTCTCAGAGGAGCGTGACGACGAGGGTCCGGATGACGTCTCAGAGGAGCGTGACGACGAGGGTCCGGATGACGTCTCAGAGGAGCCCGACGACGAGGGTCCGGATGACGTCTCAGAGGAGCCCGACGACGAGGGTCCGGATGACGTCTCAGAGGAGCCCGACGACGAGGGTCCGGATGACGTCTCAGAGGAGCCCGACGACGAGGGTCCGGATGACGTCTCAGAGGAGCCCGACGACGAGGGTCCGGATGACGTCTCCGAGGGTCTCGACGAAGCAGACGACGTCTCCGAGGGTCTCGACGAAGCAGACGACGTCTCCGAGGGTCTCGACGAAGCAGACGAGGGTCCGGATGACGTCTCGGGTCCGGATGACGTCTCCGAGGGTCTCGACGAAGCAGACGACGTCTCCGAGGGTCTCGACGAAGCAGACGACGTCTCCGAGGGTCTCGACGAAGCAGACGACGTCTCCGAGGGTCTCGACGAAGCAGACGACGAGGTCCCCAACGACGTCTCAGAGGGTCCTGACGACGGGGGTCCCAGCGTTGTCGACGCCTCGTCCTCGCCAGAGGGTCTCTCGTCTCCAGAGGGTCTCTCGTCTCCAGAGGGTCTCTCGTCTCCAGAGGGTCTCAACGCCGCAGACGTCTCGGCGCCCGACTACTCCTCGACGGCGCCAGATGACAGTGTACCGGCTGACGACAGTGTACCGGCTGACGACAGTGTACCGGCCGACGAAGTGTGTTTACCGGCCGACGACAGTGTACCGGCCGACGAAGTGTGTTTACCGGCCGACGACAGTGTACCGGCCGACGAAGTGTGTATACCGGCCGACGGCGACGAAAGTGTACCGGCCGACGAAGTGCGTTTACCTGCCGACGGCGACGAAAGTGTACCGGCCGACGGCGACGAAAGTGTACCGGCCGACGAAGTTTGTTTACCGGCCGGCGACGAAGTGTGGTTGCCAGCCGGCGATGTCAGTGTACCGGCCGCCATCATCTTGGTTCCTGCCGACTCCGTTCCTGACCATGTGTTTTTGGTTCTTACCGTTGCTGGACGATACTCTGGTCGACCGCCTGACGTGGCGCAACATGATGGACGGCCGTCCGGTCGCCCGCCTGACATGACGCCGCACGATGGGCGACCTCCTGGGCGTCCCCCGGATCGGGCTGATGTTGGCCCGCCGTCCTGCCTGTTGCCTCCCTCCGCCCGCCCTTGTTCTTGTGGGGTCCGTCTTGGGGGTGTCAGGTGCCAACCTTGAGGGGGGGGTTTATGTCAGGTTCTGTCCCTGTCTGTTTCTTTAGGCTCTGTTTCTTTATGTTTATTTGTGTTTTCCTCCTGTCTTACTTTTGTCTTTCTGAGCTTTGTGATTTCTGTTTATCTCATTCAGTCTCTGTCATTTTTCCACTCACTTTTCAGTCTGTCTCTCTGTGCTCAAGCCTGCAGCCTTAATCATTCACACCTGTCTCATCAGCCACCTGCCAAGCTGAACTCATTACCCACTCTCTTTCTGCCTTATAAAAAGCCTTCATCTCCTCCACTTTTTGTCCGGTCATTGTTCTGTTCACACAGACAATTCAGTCCTCACCTCTCCACTCTGATGTCCTTCTCTGTTTCTGCTCCAGTTTACCAGAGTGAGTTTTTGGCTGCCCTGACAGCATTTTTGTTTAAAATAAATTATTATTATTTTAAACTCCTGCCTCGTTCACTTTCCTGCACGTGGGTCTAACACCAGAGCAGAGGAACCTGACAGAATGACCGGACCAGACCCAGACCCAGCAGGTTTTGTGAACAGTACCGAGCGCTGCTCAGAATGGGACCGACTCCACCGGGTAACCCGTAAATATATTGACACTGTGGCCACTTCCTATGATCTACAGGAGAGGTTGGTGGCCAGTGATGACTTTATACAGGTGTTCACCCGGTTGGCGATAGTAGGTGATGACCCATGGCTGTTTGGACTGTTTGCTGAAGCCTGGACCGAGAGAGAAAGGTCACACTCTCGTCTCCTGCAAACTATTGCCCTGCCCTTGGTGCCAACCACTGTGGTCTCCTCGCCTGCGGCCTCGACGGTGGTCTCCTCGCCTGCGGCCTCGACGGTGGTCTCCTCGCCTGCGGCCTCGACGGTGGTCTCCTCGCCTGCGGCCTCGACGATGGACGTCTCAGAGGAGCGTGACGACGAGGGTCCGGATGACGTCTCAGAGGAGCGTGACGACGAGGGTCCGGATGACGTCTCAGAGGAGCCCGACGACGAGGGTCCGGATGACGTCTCAGAGGAGCCCGACGACGAGGGTCCGGATGACGTCTCAGAGGAGCCCGACGACGAGGGTCCGGATGACGTCTCAGAGGAGCCCGACGACGAGGGTCCGGATGACGTCTCCGAGGGTCTCGACGAAGCAGACGACGTCTCCGAGGGTCTCGACGAAGCAGACGACGTCTCCGAGGGTCTCGACGAAGCAGACGAGGGTCCGGATGACGTCTCGGGTCCGGATGACGTCTCCGAGGGTCTCGACGAAGCAGACGACGTCTCCGAGGGTCTCGACGAAGCAGACGACGTCTCCGAGGGTCTCGACGAAGCAGACGACGTCTCCGAGGGTCTCGACGAAGCAGACGACGAGGTCCCCAACGACGTCTCAGAGGGTCCTGACGACGGGGGTCCCAGCGTTGTCGACGCCTCGTCCTCGCCAGAGGGTCTCTCGTCTCCAGAGGGTCTCTCGTCTCCAGAGGGTCTCAACGCCGCAGACGTCTCGGCGCCCGACTACTCCTCGACGGCGCTAGATGACAGTGTACCGGCTGACGACAGTGTACCGGCTGACGACAGTGTACCGGCCGACGAAGTGTGTTTACCGGCCGACGACAGTGTACCGGCCGACGAAGTATGTTTACCGGCCGACGACAGTGTACCGGCCGACGAAGTGTGTTTACCGGCCGACGACAGTGTACCGGCCGACGAAGTGTGTATACCGGCCGACGGCGACGAAAGTGTATCGGCCGACGAAGTGCGTTTACCTGCCGACGGCGACGAAAGTGTACCGGCCGACGGCGACGAAAGTGTACCGGCCGACGAAGTTTGTTTACCGGCCGGCGACGAAGTGTGGTTGCCAGCCGGCGATGTCAGTGTACCGGCCGCCATCATCTTGGTTCCTGCCGACTCCGTTCCTGACCATGTGTTTTTGGTTCTTACCGTTGCTGGACGATACTCTGGTCGACCGCCTGACGTGGCGCAACATGATGGACGGCCGTCCGGTCGCCCGCCTGACATGACGCCGCACGATGGGCGACCTCCTGGGCGTCCCCCGGATCGGGCTGATGTTGGCCCGCCGTCCTGCCTGTTGCCTCCCTCCGCCCGCCCTTGTTCTTGTGGGGTCCGTCTTGGGGGTGTCAGGTGCCAACCTTGAGGGGGGGGTTTATGTCAGGTTCTGTCCCTGTCTGTTTCTTTAGGCTCTGTTTCTTTATGTTTATTTGTGTTTTCCTCCTGTCTTACTTTTGTCTTTCTGAGCTTTGTGATTTCTGTTTATCTCATTCAGTCTCTGTCATTTTTCCACTCACTTTTCAGTCTGTCTCTCTGTGCTCAAGCCTGCAGCCTTAATCATTCACACCTGTCTCATCAGCCACCTGCCAAGCTGAACTCATTACCCACTCTCTTTCTGCCTTATAAAAAGCCTTCATCTCCTCCACTTTTTGTCCGGTCATTGTTCTGTTCACACAGACAATTCAGTCCTCACCTCTCCACTCTGATGTCCTTCTCTGTTTCTGCTCCAGTTTACCAGAGTGAGTTTTTGGCTGCCCTGACAGCATTTTTGTTTAAAATTTATTATTATTTTAAACTCCTTCCTCGTTCACTTTCCTGCACGTGGGTCTAACACCAGAGGAACCTGACATCCTCATCACCAGTGACACAGAAGATGAAGAATTCAACGAGGATGAATAAAAATAAATAGGTGTTTCTGTCATCATTATGGGCAGATGGCGTGTAGTAATTTTAAAGCCGTTTTTATTACGTCGGCTTCATTTTGCATGCATTTTTTAACCGTCAAAGTGCATTTATTAAGAAAAGTTCAGCTGAGACACACCTTTACTATAAGGTCAGCAAACAAATATTTTTTAAGGTGTTTAATCTTGTTACATTTTAAAGACATGAAGGTTTTTGCAGCATGCGTGCACACGTTTGCAAGACCCGACAAGCAAAACTATTTAAATTGAGTGGATTTGACCAAATGTATTCATTTATTAAAGAAAAGTTCAGCTCAGACACATCTTTGCTATAATTTTCAGCAAACAAATATATATTAAGAGTTAATCTTGTTAAATTTTAAAGAGATGAAGGTTTTAGAAGCGCACGTTAGCACGCGCGCGCGTGAGGAGTGGTCAAAGCGAACCTATTTAAATTTAGCTATTTGACAATTATGTTAATTTTTAAAAGAAAAGTTCAGCTCAGTCACACTAATGTCAGCAAACAAATATATTAAGGTGTTATCTTGTTAAATTTTAAAGACATGCACAGTGCACGCTTGACACAGCAAAACTCTTTTTTAAATCCAACTGATTTTCAATATTATTTAGGAATATAGCAAAATTTTACTCACCAAAAATCCTGATTATTTGTACACAAAATCCATCCAGTTATTAAATCAACACAACAATATCTTGCAGCTTGCTACAGATACAGTTTGCTAGCTCTGGCTGTACACTCTTTGACTCAATCAAAGCGTGTGAATACGCTGACGTTTCCGTACGGCGTACAGAAAACGTAAAGGCTTGGCATAGCTCTGCGTAGGCCGGGCATAGCTCTGCATAAGGCAGTACGCCGCTGTACGCCATACGTACGCAGAGGCACAAGCGTAGCCCCGCAGGGCACGAACGCCTAAAGCTCAAATTTTACGACTGCGTACGCGAGGCGCGTTGTCTCACAATAAACTGCCCGGCGCCGGACTGTTTTCTATGTGACACAAATGTATTAAATTCCCCTTCTTGCGCACAGAACACACGCGTAGAGTGGCGTACAGGCCGTACGCAGAGCTCTGCCGGGGCCCTAAGTGTTGCTGAGAAGGCTCTGGGTGTGCCCAGAGCATGCCCATAGACATTAGGTGTCGCCA
>JBBPBX010016362.1:4249-19470 GCA_038048925.1 Garcialebias charrua
TACATATACACACACACACACACACACAGGGAGTCCTCGACTTACGGCGCCCTCGACTTACGGCAACTCGGACTTACGAACGCTCTCCGAACACTAGTATGTGCTGTGTTTATAGATTAATGTGTGGTGTAATGTGTTAGCTAACCATTTGTAAATAAAGTTCTGTGCATGTTTATGGACCCGTATGTACGCATGTTCAGTCTCATGTCGATAAACTGGTATGCGGCAGCAGCGTACAAACGCCACGTGTTCTGAGTTTCAACTTACGTCCAAAAATCCGGACTTATGAATGCCACGTGTTCTGAGTTTCTAATTACGTCCAAAAAGTGCACAATTTTCCATCCATCCATTATCTTTTACCCGCTTCTTCCATTTTGGGTCACAGGGGTCGCCGGTGCCCATGTCCAGTGAACACTGTGCGAGGGGCGGGGTACACCCTGGACAGGTTGCAAGTCCATCACAGGGTCACATACAGACAAACAACCCTTCCCTCTCTGTTTCACCTAGGGACAATTTAGTTACCTATCAGCCTAACATGCATGTTTTTGGTATGTGGGAGTAAACCAGAGTACCCGGAGAAAACCCACGCATGCACAGAGAGAACATGCAAACTCCACCCAGAAAGGCACCCGGACCGGGATTTGAACCGGGGATCTGTTTGCTGAGAGGCAGCAGCTCTACCAGTTGCCCCACCGTGCTGCCCACAGTGCACCCTTTTGACTTATATGACAATCAGACCTTTTAATCTCTCATAGGCCACATAAAATTATGTGGCGGGCCACATCTGGCCTGTGGGCTTTGAATTTGGCACGTGAATATATTCAGCCTGAGATGTAAAAGAACAAAGGATGAAGAAAGCAATCACCTAATTTTTTAATTTCCAACAGTTATCTGCTGCTGCTTCATGGTAAAACCTTCATGTCACAGTTGAAAGATATTAAATCTCTGCAGTAAAGAAAAAAAGAACTATCTCACACACAAATAGGACCCTCGTTATGAAGACCTTTATTATAACTTGTACAGTATTTAACAATGAAAATAAAAATTTTGATTGCATTGATAGATGAATCAACATGTTTGAATAATAGATTAGGAAACATTCATTCTACAGTAATTACAATCTGTTCTTTAAAGAAAACATTCATCCATCCATCCATTATCTTTTACCTGCTTCTTCCATTTTGGGTCACAAGGGGTCTCTAGTGAGCATGTCCAGCAATTACTGTGCAAGGGGCGGGGTACACCCTGGACAGGTCTCCAGTCCATCACAGGGACACAGAGGAAAAAAAACAAGACAAACAATCATTCACTCTCTCACTCACGCATAGGGACAATTTAGTCATTCGTAAAATTACAAATTTTATACCAACTACTATTTCATTACAAATTGTTAGTACACACACAAAAAAATTAAATGTTAAAAACTCACACTAGAGTTGACTTACAGCTGCTCGAGCGCTAGTGTGAAAAAATGATATTAGGATTATTGAAAAACAAAAATACACCAATGGCTTTTAACAGTTACATTTCTACGACGGAGTTATGGGCCGAGCTAAAAAATTATAATAATAAAAAAATTACATTGCCATGCTAAGAAAAAAAATTAAAAGCCATAAAATTACAAGAATAAAGTTGTAGTATTAGAGAATAAAGTCGAATAACGTCTTAATATTACGAGAATAGTCGTAAGAGACTTTTTTTTTTTTTTACAGCTGTCATTTTTTTCCCCATGAGTCGGATCCACAATGCAACCTGTCCATCAATCCAGTAGGCATGTCAGCAAATGATCAATGTAAAACTAAATGAGTTGTAATATTATCTGAACTCTGACACGATAAAGCAGGGTTTACCGCATTTTAACTATGGTAAAGTGAAGAATATTTGTTAAACTTTATTGTTGACGCTCTTACTCAAAATGTGTTTCAATACTGCCACCTGCTGTTGTGTTTTTGTATGCTGCTTCTGGGATGCATGTATGCAACGTCATGACTTTCATTGTTGTTTCCGTTTGAAAACGGCGCTCAGTGAGAGAAACTGTGTAATCTGTTAGCACATCAGCATCAGAATATCAATATCAGTACTTAGAACCTGTTTACAGTAAGGTGGTACGTTCTAGCTCTCTGTATAGGTAAGGAGCATTTAGCTTTGGATTGGTCATTTGCTGGCATGCCTACTATTGACAGGTCACATCATGGATCCGACTCGTGGTGGAAAAAATGAACGACAGCTGTTAAAAAAGTCTCATACAACTTTATTCTCATAATTGTATGGCTTTTAATTTTCTTAGCGTAGCCGCTCCGTCGTTAAGTCCCTTGGTTCATGACCCACTTGGTTTGCCATACACCTCTCATTGCTCTTCATTGATAGTGATAATTAGGATCACAAAATTTTTCCACACAGCTGACTTGAAATAAGCAGGTCTTCAAGCTGCTCCGTTTCATCTGAACAAAATATTCATGCTTTGCTTTGATGTGGAGAGCTTCAGATGGTATGTTCCTCTACTTATCATAGCAGTTAAGAAAATGCAGTTAAATTGTCTGCCAGCTTCTATAGAAGAGGTGATCGCCTGTGACACACGTACTTTTCATTAGCATTACTGTACTTGTCCCAAACACACAATCTGCAGCAGTCTGGTACAAATATATGTACCATTACACCTCTAACAGAAATACATACATTAGTGTAAAAAAAAAAGGCATCAAAGTTCATGCTCAATCATCCAGGTCACCTGGACAGTTTTGTTTTTGTATTGACATTTCGCCCTCTATCCGGAGGGCTTCATTATTCTGAAGAGTCCCAAGTAAACGGTTTCCCAACTGTACTTTAGTGGACCAACCAGTTTGCTGGAGATAAGATGTTTTCTGTGGGCTGTCCTGTTCCCCGTCGACTCCTCACAGGCAGGCAGCTAAAACCAAAGTGGTTCAAGGCATCAAAGTTCATGCTCAATCATCCAGATACCAAATCCAATAATGCTTAAAAAAATGAAATAAATAAAATAAAAAGCACCTAATGCAGTTATGGAAAAAAATAATCAAATCATTTTTACAACAAAAAAAAATAATCTTAGAACTGTTCAGTTAAGTTTGAGCAAACTCTTAAGTGTCTTTAGAAACTGTCTCAATATTTAAAACTATCTTTTCTACTCCTGTGTGGACTCAAGTGTTTTTTTAAAATGCGACTTTTGTCCAAACCTTTGTCCACAAACATCACAAGCAAACAGTTTCGGTCCTGTGTGGATTCTCATGTGTCTGTTTAAATTTGACTTATTTTTAAACTTATGTCCACAAACATCACAAGAAAATCATTTCTGTCCGGTGTGAACTCTCAAGTGCGAGTTTAAAGCTGACTTATGTCTAAACTTGTGCCCACAAACATCACAAGAAAATGTTTTTTGTCCAGTGTGGATTCTCATGTGTGTTTTTAAATGTGACTTTTGTCTAAACCTTTGTACACAAACATCACAAGCAAATGGTTTTTGTCCTGTATGGATTAGCATGTGTGAGTTTAAGGTGGCCTTCTGTGTAAATCTTTGTACACAAACATCACAAGCAAATGGTTTCTGTCCAGTATGAATTCTCATGTGCTTGTTTAAAGCTGACTTATCTTTAAACTTATGTCCACAAACGTCACAAGAAAATGTTTTTTGTCCAGTGTGGATTCTCATGTGTGTTTTTAAATGTGACTTTTGTCTAAACCTTTGTACACAAACATCACAAGCAAATGGTTTTTGTCCAGTATGGATTAGCATGTGTGAGTTTAAGGTGGCCTTCTGTGTAAATGTTTGTACACAAACATCACAAGAAAATGTTTTTTGTCCAGTGTGGATTCTCATGTGTGTTTTTAAATGTGACTTTTGTCTAAACCTTTGTACACAAACATCACAAGCAAATGGTTTTTGTCCAGTATGGATTAGCATGTGTGAGTTTAAGGTGGCCTTCTGTGTAAATGTTTGTACACAAACATCACAAGAAAATGTTTTTTGTCCAGTGTGGATTCTCATGTGTGTTTTTAAATGTGACTTTTGTCTAAACCTTTGTACACAAACATCACAAGCAAATGGTTTTTGTCCAGTATGGATTAGCATGTGTGAGTTTAAGGTGGCCTTCTGTGTAAATGTTTGTACACAAACACCACAAACAAATGGTTTTTGTCCTGTGTGGATACTCATATGAGAGTTTAAACCTGACTTATCTCTAAACCTTTGTCCACAAACATCACAAGAAAATGTTTTTTGTCCAATGTGGATTCTCATGTGTTTTTTTAAATGTGACTTTTGTCTAAACCTTTGTACACAAACATCACAAGCAAATGGTTTTTGTCCTGTATGGATTAGCATGTGTGAGTTTAAGGTGGCCTTCTGTGTAAATCTTTGTGCACAAACAGCACAAGCAAATGGTTTCTGTCCAGTGTGAATTCTCATGTGCTTGTTTAAAGCTGACTTATCTTTAAACTTATGTCCACAAACGTCACAAGAAAATGATTTCTGTCCAGTGTGAACTCTCAAGTGCGAGTTTAAAGCTGACTTATATCTAAACTCATGTCCACAAACGTCACAAGAAAATGATTTCTGTCCAGTGTGAACTCTCAAGTGCGAGTTTAAAGCTGACTTATGTCTAAACTCATGTCCACAAACATCACAAGAAAATGTTTTTTGTCCGGTGTGGATTCTCATGTGTTTTTTTAAATGTGACTTTTGTCTAAACCTTTGTACACAAACATCACAAGCAAATGGTTTTTGTCCTGTATGGATTAGCATGTGTGAGTTTAAGGTGGCCTTCTGTGTAAATCTTTGTGCACAAACAGCACAAACAAATGGTTTTTGTCCTGTGTGGATACTCATATGCGAGTTTAAACCTGACTTATCTCTAAACCTTTGTACACAAACATCACAAGCAAATGGTTTTTGTCCTGTATGGATTAGCATGTGTGAGTTTAAGGTGGCCTTCTGTGTAAATCTTTGTGCACAAACATTACAAACAAATGGTTTTTGTCCTGTGTGAATTCTCATGTGTCTGTTTAAATTTGACTTATTTCTAAACTTATATCCACAAGCATCACAAGCAAATGGTTTCTGTCCAATGTGAACTCTCAAATGCGAGTTTAAAACTGACTTATGTCTAAATTTATGTCCACAAACATCACAAGAAAATGTTTTTTGTCCAGTGTGGATTCTCATGTGTGTTTTTAAATGTGACTTTTGTCTAAACCTTTGTACACAAACATCACAAGCAAATGGTTTTTGTCCTGTATGGATTAGCATGTGTGAGTTTAAGGTAGACTTCTGTGTAAATCTTTGTACACAAACACCACAAGTAAATGGTTTTTGTCCTTTGTGGATTAGCATGTGGGTGTTTAAGGCAGAATTCTGTCTAAATCTTTGTACACAAACATTACAAACAAATGGTTTTTGTCCAGTGTGAATTCTCATGTGTCTGTTCAAATTATATTTTCCATTAAATCTTTTTCCACAGTCATCACAACTAAATGGTTTCTGACTTGACTGGATTTTTTTGTTTGAGCCTCCAGTTTTATTCCCTCTAAAACATTTCTTACTAACCAAACAACTTGAGGACTTTACTCTTGAATGACTGGTCTTGCTTCTCTGGACAGACAGCTTTTGGAGAAAATGTTTCTCGCACTCAGAGAAGCTGCAAGATTTATTGACAGTGTTTACACCTGACTCAGCAGCCCAGCTCTCCGTCCAGTCTTTGTCAAGGTCTTCAGGTTCTGATCCAGAGTCTAATGAGTCTTTCAGCTGAGAATCAAGATCATTCACATATTTATCATCATCCTCACTGTCTTCAGTCTCTGAAGAGACATAATCTTCTTGATGAGTATTTAGATCTGGGTTACTGGTAGTTTCTACTCCTCTACAGTCAATTCCACCAATTGCTGCTTTCATCTGGTCAGCTGAGCTGCTGGTTGGAACATCTTCATCTTCCAATGGGTGCTGATGAAGCTGAGAGAACAGAGGTCTCTCTTCATCGTCCTCACTCTTCAAAGGAACTGCAGTGAAGAAAAACCTGGTGTCATCAGCCTCCTCCTTCACACTGAGCAGTTCTGTATCCAGACTGGTCCTCAGTTTCTGCTCTTCCTCCGTTATGTTGAGGGTCTCTGGGTCCTTCTGGTCCACACCAGAACTCCATTCTTCAGGAGCTTGAACTTTAATCAACACTGTCTGCTGCACATCGGTAGGAAACACTGAAACACATGAACAACAAGGACAGTTATAACTTTATATTCACACAAACATCACTGGTGTTATCACTGAGTTCACTGATCAGCTCAAAACAACATCTAATGCTGGACGTCAGAAAAATGTTCTGAAACTAAATCCAGAAAAGAGAGGTCCTAGAAGATGATAAAACATGTAGAGCTTTCACTCTGTTCTTTACGGAACATATTAAACATGTTGCAGTCTTCTAAACTTGTTTCAGCTTTTTCAGAAGCAGTGAGAAAATGTTAAAATAAAATTGTAACCCCTTGGGTTATATATATATACAGTATAACTCTTTTTTTCTACACACCTTAAACATGTTCTTACATGCAATGCATTGTAGGCCTTTTTACTTTAAACAGTAATAATCGCCTTTTACTTAATCTGGCTAATGTTTTGCACTCACATATTGGAGGTTTTACACACTGTAAAAGTCCTTAACATTATAGTATGTACAAGTATTTTCAATTGGCTTAAAACACCCAGTAAATGTAGCGTTTTTGTTAGTAACTGTTATTTACCACTGCCAGTAAATGCATCGTTTCACTTGTTGCTACCCTGCTGGTCTGTCAAGGGCAAAATCAAGTTTAAGCAATTTGATTGGCTGTATGGTCTGGGGTGAGGGCGTTTAAGCAATTTGATTGGCTGTGATGCTCTGGGGAAGAAAAAAAACTTGGCTGGAGGTGTGAGAGGTTGGTCAGGGGCCGTTGATGAACAATTTGGATCGATACGACTGGGACTTTTTTGTTTTAGCTAACATTGAAGCTACAAAACTTTTCCCTGGACGTTTTGTCTGTTTTCTGGAGCCACTGAACTGGACCACGCTCAGCGTATTGCTTGGATGTGAGCTGCGGACCCAAACCACGCTCGTGAACAGGAAAGTTCTGTTGGACTGAAGTTGGAGCAGTTTCATTGCCGTTAGTTCCAAACTGGTAATCCATGGTGGGGGTGAGTAACCCATTCCTCGCTGTTGTTCTGGGAGCCGCCATCTCTGGAACTGCTATTCTGAGGATGATAGCTCACTGAGTCCCTTCAGGCCTGCAACGTTTTAGAGCTAACTGACTGCTTTGTTAAGTCAAGAGACTGAAAAGTGTGGTTAATTCATTCAGCCTTGCCTGCTGATTTTTTGAGACTGAAAAGTGTGGTTAATTCATTCAACCTTGTTTGCTGATTTTTTGTTGTTGTATTTATTCTGTTTAAAGGGTTGTTTTTTACAGTTCTGAGACAGTTGGGTTGCACTAACTGTACTAAATGTTTAACTGTGCTCTGTTAATGTGCATTGCCCTGGGAGTAGTGACCAGTACAGTTTATTAAACTGGTATGTTTTTTCAACTTTACTATTTTCCTTCCTTATTTAGTATAATGTTAAATTTGCATGTCATTTAGATTTTAGCTGGATTTATCTAGTTTTGATATTGGGCTCAGTTACACACTCTATTTACAGCATAGGCTGTCACCAAATAACACACTTATTTCATATTGTGAAGTATTTCATAGAGTGTAGGTCAGAGAAACTGGGCGCTGTTCATAGGGTAAACGTGAACAGTGGTTACATAAAATGGAGGCACCGCTGGGATCATAGACCAAGTAACTGTACTACAATCAAGGCTAGAAGGACTAAAATCATACCACAATGGCTCACTCATCCCTCCCACTGCCACTGTTAGAGCTTCAGACCTGGTGCAGTGAATCAACTGTAAATCCAGCTTATGCAGTTGTCGTGAGTGGCGTTCCCATGGACACCAATATTGCTGATGTTGAAGAGTTGATGGAGACAGTTAAAGCGTTTGGCCGAGTACGTGTCCGAGCCCAAAAGTCTGCCCCGCAACTGAATACTGACATACTGCTGTGTGAGTGTCGCAGCCCAGTCGACCTAAGAAAAACACCCCCAGAAATATTCCCCCACACTGGTGATTCACCGTGGAAGCTAACTTTACTTACTGAAACTGCTGAAGAGCCAGATGAGTTTGCCATAAAACTAAAAAGACTGCTTGAAAGTGAAGGAAAGACCTTAGCAGACATTGAACCCTTGTTTTCCCAAGAGTCAAATTTGAAACAGGAACACCCTTCATCTATTATCCGGGCTGTTGGAGAACTGTTGGAAAAAGTGAGACCCCCACAGGAGAACAATGCATTTCGCCGACTACGAGTTTTCTCTGGAGTTATTCCCACCCCCGCTGGTGAAGAGACACTCGAGAATTGGTTGGAACAGGCACAATTAATGCTCGATGAATGTGATTGTTCTGCCAAGGAGAAGCGGAAAAGGATTGTCGAGAGTGTAAAAGGGCCTGCACTTGAAATAATACAAGCCGTACGCTGCAATGATCCAGACACGCCCCCTCATACATTTGTAGTGGGCATGACCATGTCCACTTTGATACACCTTTGTACTTTTGAACTGTTCCAGAGATGACCTTTACTGACCTCTCAGTAAAGCAAGACATTTTACTACAAATCATTTCCATTAGTTGTAATCTGAGAACATAGTCACCAAAAGAGACTATTTCTATCTTTGATTTTAGGCTGATGTGATCAAAAGAATAACTTTTGTCATTTTCATGATGTGTGCTTTTAAGCTGTGTTATTCTGTAAGAGTTAAACGGTGTTCACTGCTGTGTTAAAGTTGAAGTCTCGGGTCAGAGAGACCAGACGGTTTTGTTTAGAAAGTCAGAAGACAGTTAATCCGTTGTTTCTCATGAAAAGGGCTCCAGTCTGCTCTGTCTTTTCCTAAACAAATCTCCCTCTGCTCTGGCTGTAACCTTGGGTCGTGATAACACAAGTGAACTGCTCAACTGGTCCGTGGACCAATGAAAGAGACACAAGTCTCATCTCTCATCTCATGATCTTTTTAAGTTCTAACTTTTGCTGAAACGCTTCAGAGTTTGCTGGGAACTTCAAAAGAGATGTGAACTTTCCCAAAGAGCTGGATGGACGTTTAGCCACACGCTAAGGGCATGTCGTCCAGCTAAGGACTGATAACAGGCTGTTATGAGTCCACTGAGAACGAGCGTAAGCTCAAAACTTTGTTTATTCCTTCATGGAATAGTTATCTTGAAGTCAGAGGCCTGAAGCTGACGCATTTTCTGATGGTCGATGCGGAACCCAGGAGACGTTGAAAACGTAAACGAATAACCTGCTCAGAGGTATTGGTTCCCACAAGGACCCGTGCATCTGAAAAGCTACAAGGTCTTCTCTCTTACCGGGCTGTCGTCAAAAGGTAAAGAGCTGTTTACAAACGTACCTGGATTTTAGCAGAAGTCGGATGAGAAGTGTCACTTTGGTAACATGCTCACGATAATTTCCTTTAAACCATCTTCCTCCTATTCTTTTCCCTCTCAATCTAAGCTGGAAACTATTTTAAGCTAAAGAGCCCTCAGACTAAATATGTTTAACATCCAGTATTGAAGTCTGTTGTGTTAAATTTAAGTGTGCTGACGTATTAAATTGAAAGAAAGTGAAATCATGTCAATCAAGTGTAATGGTGTTAATTTAGTTGATTTATTTTAAATAAATGGTAGTGTCGCCTGGCATACCAACTAAGTTAACGTCTTTGTCACTTAATGGCTTGTTTATTTATCCATCATAAAGATCACAGAAATATTGGGTAAACTGAAAAAGAAAAGAATCCGTGAAATTACTATTCAATCTGAATAAGTAAATTAATTAAGGTAAAGAGGTCAGTATTAATATTGACCTCCTGTTAAAATCCTTTAGTTACATCTGGGTGACACTATATGTGTTTAAAGACACAATATATGGTCTCCTTCATGTTTCCTTCACATTCTTGGAGGCAATTGAACATGTATCCAGCACAACAGAGTCAGGGGAAGACTTATATTTTGCTTTCAGATCTATGCAACAAAAACCAAATGAAAGACTTTCAGATTTTGTTAGAAGGCTGGAGAAAGCTCTCACCAAAGCTGTTAAAAAGGGTGGTGTTTCTCCTGCCCTAAGAGACCGAGCACGAGCCGAACAGCTGTTACGCGGTGCTGTTGAATCTGACATTATGCTGTTGCAGCTACGACTAAGAGAAAGACTTCACAATCCCCCATCCTTCATGGCACTGCTAAGTGAGGTACGTGCAGACGAGGATCAGAAAATGTTAAGGAGGCATACTACCCGTGTGCGACAAGTCGATGCAACAGACATAAAGATGCCAAAGATCTCGGAACTGGATGCCCTCAAGGATCAGATAAAAGAGCTGCAGAACCAAGTACAGCAGCTAACAGTAAAAGGACAAGATTTCCCTCATCTGATTGGAGGAGTGCCACAAGCCATGGCTGCACAGTCTAATCCTGAGATGCATGTGTTAAAAGAACAAGTTCTAAGCCTCCAACACCAATTCAGCCAACAAGCTGCACCACTCCTGGTTCCCACACCCCCAGGGAGAAATCAAAGGACTTTGTGGCGTAAAGCTAGAGAACTGACAAAATTTGCCAGAGAGGGTGAGGATGTATTTTGCTACCGTTGTGGTGAAGATGGCCACATCGCCACCAATTGCACCAGTCCTGAAAACTCTTCCAAGGTCATCCGAAAACTAATTCAGTCAATGAAAAAACTGCAACAAAGTCAAAAGGGAACCAGTCCACGGTCTTCAGAGCCAGAAAGAAAAGGTGGCCAAGTCACTGTGAGCCAAGTTGATCCTTCACCTTCCAGCCAGATTCCTACAGGTCTCATTGGGGAACCAACCATAGGCCAAATTATCATTGAAGGTCAGCTTTGTGATGCCTTAATGGACAGTGGTTCCACTGTCTCTATTATATTTGAGGGCTGGTACACCCAACACCTATCCCACTTACCATTACACCCCATTTCGAGTCTAGACCTCTGGGGCCTTGGCCAGACCAGTTATCCTTATAAAGGTTTCATCGTTGCTCAAATACAGTTTCCCGAGGATATTGTGACAGGTGGATCCCGGACAGTCTTGGCTTTAGTCTGCCCAGAGCCGAATGGTCCTGAACCACAGGCAGTCATCATTGGCACCAATGCCCGGACTTTCATCCATGAGCCACAACCTGAAATGGCTTCAAAGAACAACAAGAGGGCACAAACCAGGCGGATATGCGCACAGCCCATCCAAAAGTCAACTGTGACTACAAACAGAGTTGTAGCTTCTGTGAAATGGAGTGGACCTGGGCCGCTTACTATACCCCCTGGTTCTGGACTTACAGCCATGTGTAAAGTGTCCTGCTCTGAATCATTGGATGACAGCATATTAGTGATCGAGACACCTGTAACCAGATCCCTTCCTGCAGGGGTACTAATGCCTTCATGTGTGCTTTTGTCTATGGACATGGATACAGAACAATTCCCACTGTTCCTGAAAAATGAGACGGCCAAACCAAAGTCCCTTCCTAAAGGCACGGTCATAGCTCATGTTCATAAAGCTGACATAGTCACCCAGATACAGCCAAGCCAAGTACCCCACCAAAGACTTGATCCGGCAGTATTCAATTTTGGTGAATCCCCCATTCCTGAAAGCTGGAGAGTCAGACTATCACAAAAGCTGGCTGAGCGACCTGAAGTTTTCTCTTTGACCGAATGGGATGTTGGACTTGCAAAAGGGGTTGAACACCACATCCGACTAAATGATGCCAGACCATTTCGAGAACGGGTAAGACGCTTGGCTCCCGCAGACATTGATGACGTTCGACGACACTTACAGGAGCTTCTTGCAGCTGGCATAATTAAAGAATCTCGTTCGCCATATGCTTCACCAATTGTCATCGCAAGAAAGAAAACTGGCAAAATTCGAATGTGCATTGATTACCGTACACTTAATTCCAGAACCATACCAGACCAATACACACTTCCGAGAATAGACGATGCCTTGGCCTGCCTCACGGGGAGTCGCTGGTTCTCTGTGCTTGACCTTCGCAGTGGCTATTACCAAATTGAAATGGCAGAAGAAGATAAAGAAAAGACTGCGTTCATTTGCCCCTTGGGTTTCTACCAATTCGAACGTATGCCTCAAGGGATCACTGGTGCCCCAGCGACATTTCAGCGATTAATGGAGAAGGCAGTAGGCGACATGAATCTTCTCCAGTGTCTCGTCTACCTCGATGATCTTATTGTGTTTGGTCGTACTCTAGAAGAGCATGAAGAGCGCCTTCTGAAAGTGCTTGATCGCCTGAGAGAACAAGGTCTAAAACTGTCCATAGATAAGTGTCAATTTTGTCAACCCCAAGTCAAATACGTTGGTCACATCGTGTCTGCTGCTGGTGTCTCAACAGACCCTGACAAGATAAAGGCAGTGGCGAACTGGGAACCTCCAATGAACCTAAAATCACTGCAGTCCTTTTTAGGGTTCTGCGGTTATTACCGCAAGTTCATCGCCAACTATTCTGCCATAGTCCGGCCCCTCACAGATCTTACAAAGGGGTACCCACCAACACAAAAGAAACGAAAGAAGAATGAGGGCTTTGTCACACCATACTACCACCACTCTCAGCCATTTGGTGAGCGATGGACGCCCGAATGTACTGAGGCATTTCAAAAAATTGTCCAGTGTCTCACTCACGCCCCCGTCTTGGCCTTTGCAGACCCTTCAAAGCCGTACGTCCTTCACGTCGATGCCAGCCTTGATGGGCTTGGAGCGGTCCTTAACCAGGAACATTCTGATGGCTTACGTCCTGTTGCATTTGCTAGTCGTAAGCTGAGCCAGTCAGAGAGAAACTACCTTGTTCACCAATTAGAATTCTTGGCTTTGTCGTGGGCAGTCGACCTATGTTTTGGGACATCTCCAGATGGCAAAGATCACCAAAGTTACCTTCAGTATGTTGAAAAGCTGAAAGCAGAGTTGCAACAGGCTTACCAATTGGCACAAGAAGTTGCAGACAAGAGCCACCAGCGCAACAAAAGATACTATGACACTAGAGTAAGAAATCAAGTTCTAGAACCGGGAGACAGAGTACTCATTCGAATGACAGGTGTACCAGGCAAGAATAAACTGGGAGATAAGTGGAACTCAAGCCCTTATATAGTGGTGGAAAAACTGCCAAACCTGCCGGTTTACAAGGTAAAGTCAGAAAAAGGTAGAGTCGTTGTCAAAACTCTGCATCGTGATCATCTCCTACCTATTGGACACCTGGTTCGGTTTCCTGTTGATCATGAAGAGAAACCAGAATACCACCGATCAGAAACAAGGTCCTCAACAAAGATCCAGACAAACATGCATGATGACAGTGCAATGCACGGAACTGACAAGGAGTTTCTGTCTGATGTGGAGGAAGACGATCTGTGGTACCTATCAACTGCTCAAAGAGAGTCGGTTTCCCAAGCACTAGATCTCCTGGCAGACCACGTCAACCGACCGGAGTCTCATGTCACTACAGACCCCACAACACCTTCAAATAGTGCTTGTCCGACAGAACCTATGAGTGCAGTCACAGCCTCAGAGGCTGAGAAGGGACCAGAGGTTAGGCAGCTACCTGACGACCCGGTGGGGGCCACAGGTCTAGCTGGGGAAGCGACCCTTTTGGCTAGTCAGTCTGAAAGCATTGCAGAGCCCCTTAATAATCATCATTCACGACGAGAGATTAAGCCAGTCATTCGGCTCAGTTATGACAGGCCTGGACATTCTTTCGACGAGCCATTAGTGATAGTACACCGTGGAGTAAGAATCACCATTGGAAGAAGGAGCCATGCCCCTGTGGTCCAGTGTGTGCCTCCTCTAGTTTAGCTTGGGGTTTTTATGACATTATGACAAGTAATTTAGCCAACAAGGGTAAATTGAATTGTTCTGCGTAGATAGTCCGATGAGGGCATCTGGACTTTTAGAAGGGGGAGGATGTAACCCCTTGGGTTATATATATACAGTATAACTCTTTTTTCCTACACACCTTAAACATGTTCTTACATGCAATGCATTGTAGGCCTTTTTACTTTAAACAGTAATAATCGCCTTTTACTTAATCTGGCTAATGTTTTGCACTCACATATTGGAGGTTTTACACACTGTAAAAGTCCTTAACATTATAGTATGTACAAGTATTTTCAATTGGCTTAAAACACCCAGTAAATGTAGCGTTTTTGTTAGTAACTGTTATTTACCACTGCCAGTAAATGTCGTTTCACTTGTTAGTAACTGTTATTTACCACTGCCAGTAAATGCATCGTTTCACTTGTTGCTACCCTGCTGGTCTGTCAAGGGCAAAATCAAGTTTAAGCAATTTGATTGGCTGTATGGTCTGGGGTGAGGGCGTTTAAGCAATTTGATTGGCTGTGATGCTCTGGGGAAGAAAAAAAACTTGGCTGGAGGTGTGAGAGGTTGGTCAGGGGCCGTTGATGAACAATTTGGATCGATACGACTGGGACTTTTTTGTTTTAGCTAACATTGAAGCTACAAAACTTTTCCCTGGACGTTTTGTCTGTTTTCTGGAGCCACTGAACTGGACCACGCTCAGCGTATTGCTTGGATGTGAGCTGCGGACCCAAACCACGCTCGTGAACAGGAAAGTACCGTTGGACTGAAGTTGGAGCAGTTTCATTGCCGTTAGTTCCAAACTGGTAATCCATGGTGGGGGTGAGTAACCCATTCCTCGCTGTTGTTCTGGGAGCCGCCATCTCTGGAACTGCTATTCTGAGGATGATAGCTCACTGAGTCCCTTCAGGCCTGCAACGTTTTAGAGCTAACTGACTGCTTTGTTAAGTCAAGAGACTGAAAAGTGTGGTTAATTCATTCAGCCTTGCCTGCTGATTTTTTGAGACTGAAAAGTGTGGTTAATTCATTCAACCTTGTTTGCTGATTTTTTGTTGTTGTTGTATTTATTCTGTTTAAAGGGTTGTTTTTTACAGTTCTGAGACAGTTGGGTTGCACTAACTGTACTAAATGTTTAACTGTGCTCTGTTAATGTGCATTGCCCTGGGAGTAGTGACCAGTACAGTTTATTAAACTGGTATGTTTTTTCAACTTTACTATTTTCCTTCCTTATTTAGTATAATGTTAAATTTGCATGTCATTTAGATTTTAGCTGGATTTATCTAGTTTTGATATTGGGCTCAG